>JAECUM010029939.1:0-37476 GCA_016617855.1 Megalonaias nervosa
TGTGTGTGTGTGTGTGTGTGATTTAGATTTTTAACGTAGCTTTAACAATTTTTCAGTCATATCGCTACGATGTCTGCAGTGTGACAGTTTATAGTGATGTCTACCACTGGGGCATCATGCCGCAGACATGTAGCATGATGTCCCACCCGGTCACATTATCCTGACACAGGGCCGACCAGTCCTAACACTAACCTCTTAATGCTGAGCGTCAAGCGAGGCAGCTGTTAGTACCAATAAAAAAGGTAATAGTAAAGTTTAAAGATGAGGTTGCTATGAAAATTATAACGGAATTCACCGGATTGAGTAGTAAATTGTACTGTCTAAAATTATCAGATAATAAGGTTACAAAGCAAGCCAAGGTAATAAAGAGAAATGTCGGTAAGGTAATAGGATCTGATAATTGTAAGTCTGCGTTATGTGGGTTTAGTTGTCATGTTGAAATGATGTCAATGCAATCAAATTGTCAAAAAATTAAGACTGATGTCATAATAAAATCTGGTCTTTGCAATTTCGATGATAAGATATACTTTTCTGATGGAATTAACACATTAGGATACAGGATAGATTTGTTTTAGATTAGTTGCTACAGTGAATCGCCAGCAATATCATACAAATTGCTAGGAATTTCAAATAAAATTTTGTATAAAATATAGATATAAAAATTGTTAACAATCTCTTGCAATTTTGTGTGAAATATATAAGTTGTCTTGTAAAAGGAATGTTTCTGCATCAAATCCTTACTTTGTTTGACGACGGCGACGATTCAATGGCATATCCTCGACTGGTAAACGATTATGAAATAAACTTTTGTTGCCTCAACAAAGTTGTTTTCGTAGTTGTTTAGGCTAACTTGAAGGAGCTAAGGAAGGGCGGGGGGAAGAAGTATATTGTCGTCCAATACAAAATAGAGTTTTAGGCAAGAAACCCCTTATACAAGAATAGTATGGTATACCAATATACTACTAAAAAAGATCCCTTTTCTCTTATGTTTGGAAGAAAGGTAAGTTTGCTAGTCAAACGTGATATACCAGCGAATGGTCATGCCCTTATCGATACTGAAGAAACAAATGTGTGTGTTGATTCATTTCTGAATTTATCTCTGTCACACAAAAGATCTGTAGAAAATATACAAAACTGCTAAAAACAAAAAATCTTAAACACAATGCACAGTGAATGACTTTGCTTTCAAAGAAAGTGCTAATACAGGAAAAAGCAACTGTAAAAGGAGACAAACTCAGCCCCTTGCTGACTAGACCATCTGTAGATGAAGCAGCGCTGATAAAAGGACCTTAGCATTTACTGGGCACAAGAGTGTACTTAATAGCAACAGACTGAAAACGTACAAGAGGGAAGCGATAGAAATTGAATCAAAACCGTAGGACGAAAATACAAATAGTAACAACAAAGGCAGGGAAACTGATGAAAAGGAGAATCAATTCATAGCCCATTTGCCTCCGAAAAAGACGTCAATCTGCGAGATATTTTAAACGGTAATACACAAATAAAGAAACGTCTAATCAACAGGAACATACTGACCTATGCGTGTGTTTACGAACACGATTACAACAATACTTTACAAACCGAATACTAATATCACATTTGTAAATCACATCTGTCTGGGTTAAAACTGAACCGTTATCACAGGTAGAGCAGTACCTGGCGTGATACCAAGATGTTCTGTCTTCCAAAAACTACAGTGAATATGAGAGGCGATGGTAACTGTCTTTCTAGAAGATTCAGCATTTTCTTGTTTTGTTGTCTTGTCAAAATATATGATAGCGAGTATATCATAATTTTAATTAAGAGATAGAAAGTCAAGAACAAGGGATTGTTTCAGACAATACTATCATGGCCAGTAAGTACATATATCGGTGAATTGGGGATGTCTGATCCTTGAACCTGGGATACAGAAATGGCGATAATGGGCGTTACAACCATGCTTGAAATAAATGTGTTCTTTTATTGTGTACACGGGGTAAAAAATGACAACTTCATTTTCACCGGGTTCACTTATTCTCCTCTCCGTGCAAATAGTTCAGTATTGGTTACCTGCATGAAAACACATCACTATCACGATCATTACGAACTGGTAGTTGATGTTTACAACTTCAGTTTGGCATACGATGCCAAGAAAATACCCGTCTTTAAATGTTACCTATTACTGGGTATTATATACTACCTGCAAAGGAAGTACTGAACATTTCTGTCGGAAAATACATTGAATGTGAAACTTTCGAATAAATGTAAAGATGAGGACCTTCTGCAATCGTCATTGAGAGAGCTCTATGGTACTATATAACGTAAACAAATTTAAAGACGTCACTTATGATATTTACAGGATTTGAAAAGTATGTAACGTAAAGCGATCTAAATGCTTTTAACTTGCTATGCTTGGAACAGAATATTTCTGAAACATCTCTTGCCAAAATCGAAATATTCCTCGGATAGCCAATTGTCACAATCATGATGGCATTGCTGACAGGTTTCATTTAATTGATTCTTATATTTGCTGCTGAAAGGAATGACAAGCATAGTTGTTACAATATCGTTTGCCATGGAACTGAAACAAAACGCATAAATACAAGAAGTCATTGAACGATATGTTTACCGTGGTTATATTTATCCGCGATTTTTGGGATTTTTTTTGTGATGACAACAGATAATAATCCAATGACAGAAAAAGATGATACATGCATTGAATGCCAGTGCGATTGTGATAATGCCAGTTGGGGCCCCACCTATCGTATCCGTAACCCCAGCCAATCCCGTTATCCCCTCTCCAACCATTTGGTGCAAAGCACTGCTGTTGCAAGTATCGGGATAGGGTCGCTCAGACAGGTCGGTATACTGAGTGTGAATACCAAGCCTAAGGTTAGTATAGGTGCTATAGGTGCTTCAGCACTATTAGACGATTCCCAGGGAACTTGTTCCGCTCTCAGTGCTACGACCACCCAACTCACTTCTACCGTAGTACCCAAGATCCTCTTTCTTTTAAGTGACGAGCCAATACAGGAAGGTGACCTGACATGCTGCGAGTGGAAATTCGAGGTAAAATGTCTCCTACCTGAATATCCCCCTGCTCTTATGACTCAGGCGCTAAGATGGTCTCTACGAGACAGGCCGAAACATATCGTCATAGCATTATGCGAGAAAGCTTCCATTGAAGTCATATTGAGGCGCTCACATACTGCCTTTGAAGATATGTCAACTCAAGGGATGATCATGCAAGCATTTGTCAACCCTTTCTATAAAGAAGGGGAATCCGTGACTACCTTAGGTTGTAGACTGGAAACACATCTACAAACCGCGATCGAAGCGGGCCACACCAGAATATAGAGGATAAGGACGGCCTCATCAGACAGACGTTTCGGTTTTCACTAAGGAGTGGCCTACTCAAAAGCGACACTCGTCATAAGTTTGACACCATACTATGATGAGTTATTGCGAGAGATTAGGATGGTTGACGAACAGCTGGACTTGCCGAATGACGCTGGTCCAGTTCCAACTAAAAATGTATAACAACAGCCCATTGTAGACGGAGAACACGAATGACACGAACCAGAGAGACAGTTAAACTCGAGGATCCAACAAAAAGAAGAGAGATTGGGATCTCAAGTCAACGCTCATACAAAAACAATTGCATGAACAGTCGTTACTCCTCAGAAAACGGTCAGAAATTAATAGAGGGCAGAGTAACGACAACAAACAGGACCAAAACGACAACGATAAACCAGTTCATTAGAGTAAATGTAGCCGGTATATCTACCAAGGAATTTGGGAAAACGGAAATCGTGGTAACAAAAACCGATGGCTTGGCTATGGCAGAGGAACGCAGCATTTACAAAGAGCAACCGCATCTTTAGATGGCCATACGGGGGCAGGTAGCCATCTTAAGGGCCAGATTACGATATTTCAGAGTTTGGTTGGCTCTTCCAACACTAGTATTGTTTATTTAAACAATATCCCGGTCACGGCTCTTATTGACAGTGGGTCCATGGTGACTACTGTGTCAGTTAGTTTTTATCTGTCACTTAGCGATCAGCCGGTGCTTCACTCTCGAGTGTCACTGCGTCTCAAGGTCACTGTTGCGGATGGTTCTCTTCTTATTTATTTAAGATACTTTGAACATTTTACAGTTTGTTCAAGAGTGATCAGGGCTAATCAACAGGGCTCACATTCCAAAGTTCAGGTCAAACTTTGCAATATGTCTGCTAAATGTGTGACAATAAGACCCAAGTCTGATATATGTCTCATAAGTGAAGTCAAAGCTGTTGACCACTTAGCTTCTGATTTTTCCCCCAGCAGGTCAGAGAACAGTTTGCATTCTACTCCGGATGGTCTGAGAGTCAAGATCGACATGGAAAATCTGAGCCCAGAGCAAGTGGATAGACTCAGACAAGTATTAGGCAATTGGGACTGTGCATTTTCGAAGGGGTCCATAGACTTGGGAAAGACTGACCTCATCAAGCAAAAGATAGTACTCAACGATGATAAACCTTTCAAACAGCCATAGAACAAATACCCGGCGGATGTATAAGGAGGTGTGTCAGCATATTAAGGAAATGCATGATGCTGGTGCAATCAGGGAATCTGATAGTGCTTACGTCTCTAATGTTGTATTAGTTCGGAAACGACATAGAGGCCTACGTTCTGCAAAGACCAGGAAGGACGCCTACATTAATCGGCGGTTTGAGGAAACCGTCGATACATTGCGAGAGGACAAGTTTTTCTCCAAGCTGGACCTAAGATCAGGATATTGGTAAGTCGAGATGGAGGAGGAACAGAAACAATACACAGCCTTCTCGGTAGGTCCACTAGGGTTTTATGAGGCTAACCATATGAGTTTTGGTTTGTGCAACGCTGGAGCTACAGTCCAACGTCTTATGGAGAAAGGCATGGCTGAAATGCACCTCAATGAGTGCATCATTTTCGTAGACGATATCCTCATTTCCTCAAAGACGTTCGATGAGCACATGGACCGTTTGGAGGCAACGCTCGCACGCTTACACCAGCATGGCATTAAGCTGAAACCCTCTTAATGTGGGTTGCTTATGTAGTTAGTCGTTTATCTGGGTCACATTATATCTGAGGAGGCTATCAAGACTGACCCAGAGAAAACATTTGCAATTAAGACTTGGCGAAAGCCTAACAGCATTAGGGAGCTGCGTCAGTGTTTGGGTTTCACAGGTTACTATCGCCTCTTTGTCGAGATCTTTTTGCAGAGAGCACATCTGTTAAAGTTAAACGCTCTATTAGAGGGTCATGGATCGACCAAGGCGTCTCGAAAGAATAAGTCCAAAAGGAAACATGTAGCTCCTTGGGCTTGGGAAGCTGCCCAAGAAACCGCCTTCACCACCCTTATAGACAAAGTTGACCTCTACCCCGATCTTAGCATTTGCCGACTATGCTAAACCACTTATCGTATACACTGATGCTAGCAGCTCTGGTTTAGCGCAGTGCTATATCAAAAGCAAGATGGTGTAAAAAGGGTCATTGCTTACGCGAGTCGCGGATTGAGACCCAGTGAACGGCTTTATCCAGCCCATAAGCTCAAGTTTTTGGACCGTGACCATTCCATGAAAGTCCGAATCAAACGTGTATGATTTATTGTCTTTCGCTAAAGCCACAAGTCTGAACGTAATAAACATTGTATATAATAGCTGGACCTTAACGCTGCTTTCCATCGAATGCAGGAAACTTACGGCGTTCGTTAGAAAATATCCATGGAAGATCATAGCAAAAAGAGGTGTGTTTTCACTGGGACTACATTCTGAGACAATAGCAATTAAATATACAAGATCGAAAAGCTCCATCTTCGCTAGCCAGATTCCGATATATTAATCCTATCTGCACCTTGGTGTATCTAGCAGATATTTTAGTGCTTTATCTTAGCGACATCTATTCGATTTAACGAGTGGACTCACTTAGTATGTAATGCCAACTAACCAATAGCGTGTAACTGTGGAGCATTGTACATCGGCCGAAAATGCTGGAGCCAACTGACTTCAAAAGGATATTTGTGCAAACGCTGACCGAGAGGGAAATATTGCTTATTTGATGAGTTAGTTCAAGTTGTGTGCTCATTTTGTTTCGATCGTATATGAACAGTGTCCAAATTTGAACGACTTAATTTTGATTGGATGCTGTGGCTTGCTGACGACCCGAAGCAGAGAAATATCTGCTCCATCCGCCAAGGTGTAGATAGGGTTAACATAACGGAATCTTGGCTAGAGGAGACGGAAACGCTCCGATCAATCAATGACTGACTTAACTATTATATACGAACGCATTAAATGCTGACATCCATTCATCAGGCTTTGTAATGTGGCTATAGTGTACAACTCTATATTGGAGATGTACTATGATGATGTTGAACATTTTTGTGGGTGGAATGCCATAATGCCTTATTATCTTCGACTGTTATACCCGGTGTAAGCTGTAGAGAACTTTCTAAGAGTCGCCAAAGAACACGTACAAAACGTGTTCAAATTATTGCATTGTTCAAGAATTTGCCTCAGCACAAAAATTCTTAAACAGTTTGAAAATTAACATTTTAAACAAGATGGATTTAATTTACAACCCGTTTACAAAGCTGGTTACCATGGTAACAAATTCACAGGAGGTGTTCTATTTATCGAAGCATATGACACTAAGACTTGTCACGCTGCTCAAACCAAGAATGCAATTATACAAATTTGCAAATAATCATTATAGCATAAAGCTCTTTTATAAATGTATTTTGGGAATATTAAATTATAGACCTGAGGAATGTGATTTAGTCGAATTAATTAATTAATTGAAACACCTCTTGTATGTGTTGACGTTTAGGCCTTGTTTGTTTCTGTGGGTTGCAATTCTGGCAGTGCCTATGGACCACAAAGTCATATACCCGTCACTGACAAAGGAAACAGGTCATAATTCTAATATAGTTGTGCTTAATTAAAATCTATATCATAGCATATCCACAGGTTTCAAGTTTTGAACGGTGTAGAAGACGCTGCCTGGAATTACATACTTATGCACGTCCCGACGTCCAGTATGATGAGATCCAATAATCCTGGCCCTATCTTTGAAAAGCATGATGATGGCAATGCCAGGCCAACTAAAATTACTCTCTTGTTATATGTAACATTAACTTATTAACATCTACTCTCATGCGGCTTCTTGCATCTATATACGACGCTCTATACTCCATTTATCTCACATTATTTAACAACGTTGTACAAAATTCAGTCAATACCAGCACAACTATAAAACTTTCCTGTAAAAGAAGGCAAAATTAAAAGAAATGAATTATGCTATCAGAAATTATAGATTAATAAGAACTGCCTGGATTAGGCCTATAAATGCATCCCGTTGAAATAGTTACTTTCCTTCAACAGGATGATGAGATCAAAACTAAAACAGGTTTAATACTGTAAGAGGTACACACATTAATGGCGCTGTTGTAGTGTGTATTTGTGGCAGACCAAAACGAAGAAATTAATTAATTCCTTCTTGACACCAATCGTAAAACAAGTCTGTACGAAATCACAGTAATCGGTAGTGGTATTTTTCAGATCGATTAGTAAACTGCAAGTGGTGATTGAGTGGTATAATCAAAAACATAATTCAGCAAAGATATTTCTAATCGTTTAACCAAGACTTGAACTCTAGAACGTTTATACACCACTATATAATGAGCACTAAGACTGATGGTTCGATGTGCTACGCTTTGTTGAAATACAGTTTGATCACTGGAAATAATACTGCCATTCCCTTAAAGATTTTTATGCAAACGTAATTTCTTCTTCGTCTTCAAGTCAGACACAATACCGCCATCTTCTTGGGAAATATGCTGTGCAAATAAAATTAATCATCCTTGTGTTTCTAGAAGTAATGTGTAAGCATCTTCGCCAGCCAAGGTTTCGATATGTTACCCTATCTGCTAACAAAACCTTGGCTAGCAAAGATGAGGTGTAAGATGATTGACGCACTTCGTAACGAAACAGGATACGTTGTGGATCACGATTGAATAAAAGTTATTTCTACTCAAGCACAGGTTTGGGGAAATTCACTATTGCCTGAACCACTTTTTCCGGCAGTTAACATGTTAAATGGGTGGGAAAGGTCAGTGCCTCCCAGTTTTGAGGGTATGATTGTTTCTCAACACTTTGAGAACTGTATGTGGAATTCTGACAGTCCATAGACAATACAAAACATTTTACACAAGCCTAATATATTTAATTGTAAAATAAAACTATTTATTGTTCATGTTTTCCTTCGTTCGTTTGTCACATACGACATTTGTGTCAGTAAGCCACCTCATGTGCATCCTTCCTGTCTTAAATCTGTCGGTGTATCCAACTAACCACAAACGCCTCTTGGTAAGTATGAAAAGTAGATAATGTGCCAGAAATCTCTGTTTGATCTTGGGGTAGAGGAGTTAAATTCATCACCAACTGAAGAACATTCAACGGAATCAATTTTACTGCGCATGTACATATTTGGCTGCCATGTCGTTGGCTTCACTTGTAATAAATTAGCTACAGAAAATCGACCGGCAAACGCAATCAAATACATGCCATTGCAACACAAGGCATACACGACCCGTCGCCCAAATCTGAAAGGAATCGCATGGTGACGTGGAATAAGTTCTTCTAAAATTAGTTGTAATCCGTTAAGTCGTGAAAGGTGTCATTAACTTTGGAATTTGGTGCAATGCTGATGGCAGTAGTAGTGGCATGATATGTCTTGTAAAGTTTCTCACTGAAGCAAAAAATCGTAAATTGATCGTCAGTAGTTTTGGAGAAATTTCTTTCTGAGGAAAAACGTAATCTGCTAGTAAATCATATGTAGAAAACTCTGCAATAACTCAACACACAACAAATGCCGTGGATGAAGTGTGTCTTGAGGCAAAACTGCTTTTAAAGCTTTGTTATAATGAACTATTTTCTAGACTTCTGTATATCATTTAGTCATTATAGTAAGATGCAGTGACATCCAAATTCTTACAAGGTGTTGGTAGGCTATCTTTGTCTTACAGATGCTCATTTTCAAATTTATCAGCCTTCTTATAGCATTCAAATCCCATTGATTGTAATACCTATGTCGTAGAGGATACAACCGTTTGCGTTTCAGAGAAATATGTACAGTCTCTGTAAACGCGTTCTCACGTCTCAAACGGTAGATTTTTAATATGCTCGCATACACTGTCCATTTAAGTAAACATATTGACTGCGACTCACTGATTGCATGCGTCGTGGCATCGAAATCTTTATATACATGCAGTAGGTTGTGTCTGTCATAGTCTTGCACAAATATCAGCCGTCATATACTATTCAGATAGCAACAACTGAAAATTTAGATATTATTTTACATTTGCTTCTGGCTTGTTGCTGAACAAAGTGGCTGTGCATGCGCTTTCATAACTTCGAATATAACTGCGAATCTTCTCCGTTTCGAGTGTATCCATGACATCTCTCTTAAGTTGTAAAAAGTATCTGACTCAATCTTTGCATAGGTTTACAATGATTTAGAACGGGAAAAAGGTCATACTTGCACAAATTCTTTCAAAGAAATCGCAAATGCCAAATTCTAATTGAAGTCATTCTCTTCTGGAATAGTATTCGCTATAGCAACAGTGGTCATACTATCACTCCGGCGGTAAGAGATATCCTCTACAGGCGCACCCAAAACACACTGTCGTCATTGCAGCCATGTCTATTGTATTTAAACCGTTCAGTACTGGTGAATCATAAGAACGCTTATGAGTATATCTATCTACGTCACACGTCTGCTGTATGCTTGTCATAGGATATAAAACACGCTCTGACTGAATTATGTCACAAGCTTTCTGATTGGTGGAATCACTCAGTCAGTTGTGATCCGCCAGTAAACTATATAGAGAGGTTCGTTCACTCATTGTGTCATCTGTTCTCAAGACAATTCAACAAGATTTCCACCATGTTCTTTTATCCGGACTACCCAATATATGTGAAGGCCACTTGGGCCATCACCAAGATTATAGATACTGCAGTCGGGAAAGATGGAGTATATTTGGAAAGGCAAGGGTGCCTGGGAAAAGGATCGGTTTATGTACCAACAGCGATGGGAAGCTTATGTTGAAGTACAATGAAACGATGTTGAATGTGTTAACCATTTTCGGTTAACATCCCTGACCCCATAAACGTTTTCAATTGTATGTGATTGTGTATAAGTATGTTTGTGGGTATAGTGTATGCAAGCATTCCTACACTTGTTTGTGACTTAATTATGTATTTGGATATTGTGTGTGCAAGCATTTATATAGCACGTACGTATATTTGTAAGTAATGCGTGTGACTGTATGCCTCTTCATTTACTTCCTACCCTGTTTTGGTAAATTGTTGTAGGTGTCGGTTAGTAGATGACTGAGTGTTGGCCAGTACATGAATTCGTATTGTTTCATCAAAACGCTGATTGTTTAGTAAAGATTGATTTAACATTATAATTCCCCTCGTCCCTAGAAATTGTCCAGTATGACAGCCTAACATTATTGCCCTATAATGTTAAACGAATGAGTATTTTAACATTACATTTTCACTTGTCCCTATATTGTCCCTTAATGTTTAAACCTATGGACATTAATATTATTACACCATTGTTCCGATGTCTTCGGAATTCAAAATGGCGGCCTTTATTTTAAATGCCATTGTTCTCATAGCGTCCCATCTGTCCCTCCGTTACGGCAATATACTACAAAGACAGATCTTTGTTCTCATGTGTATTCAAGAAAGGCGAGGTTGCTGGTCAAGCTTGATATTCCATCGTCGTCAGAAGGTCTTGCCCTTACAAATACTGAAGAAATGAAAGCAATGGTGTATTCATTTCTGAATTTGTCTGTCACTCAAGAGATATGTAGGGAATATACACACTGCAGAAAAGGAAACTTAACCTGTATTACGATGCCAAAGTGAATGATTTTGCTTTCAACGAAGGGGATACTACACGAAAATCCAACAGAGAAGGATGTAAACTCAGTGTCTTGCGGACTGCCATTTATTGTTGAATCCGTGCTGCAAAATAACCAATCTTAACATGTCCTGTGACAAATGAGTGTTGTTAATGGTAACAGACCGAAAACTTACAAGAAGGAAGATACTGAAACTGGATCAAACCGGAAGAAGAAAAACACTAACAACAATGACAGAGAAACAGACGAAGAGGGGAATTCACTTTAAAGCCCGTTTGCCGCCTAAAAAGGAAACGTTAGTCAGCGATATATTTTGACTGATAGTACAAAAATTCGGAAATGTCTAATCAGCAGGACCATATACGTATACGATGTGTTTAAGAATACGATTAAAACAATAATTTTCAAACCACTAAACAGGTGAAAATGACATGACACATTTGTTTGGGTTACCATTAAAATGTTATCACAGGTAGACCCGTGCCTCGCGTGAAATAAAACTGCTCTCTAGTCCAAAAACAACGGCGCATATGAAACGCGATGGTAAGTGTCTATCCGGAACATTCAGTGACTTATTGTTTGGTGTCTTCTAAAACTGTATGATAGGCTAGGAGTATATCATAAATTTAGTTGAATGATAGAACATGAAGGACAAGTGTGTATTTCAAACAATATAATCATGGCCAAAAGGTACATATATCAATGAATTTGGAATATCTGATCCTGCGATCTGGGATTCAGAGATGGAGATAATAGATGCCTCAACTATGCTTGAAGTAAATGTGTACGTGTATTGTGTACATGGGGTAAAAGATGGCAAAGCCAACTTCGCCGAGCTCAGTTATTCTCCTCTCCATACCGATATTTTAGTACTGGTTACCAACAGGAACACCGAAAACCACAATGAAACGGCGGTTGATGTAAATGTCTTCAGATTGTCATACGATGATAATAATACCTGTCATTAATACTACCGATACTTGGGTATTATAAAATACCTGCCAAGTATATTCTGGAGACGTGGGTCTGAAAACACAATGAATGCGCAACTTTCGAATGCGTTCAAAGATAATGACATTTTACAGTCACCATAGAAAGAGGTCTATGAAACTCTATACGTAAAACAATTTAAAGACGTCCATTATGACATTACCGGGATTTAAGAAGTATGCAAAATAACTAATTGTGCAATGAAGAGAATATTGCTAAAATGTCTCTTACCAAAATGGAAATATCCTTGATATGGCAAATAGTCATATGCATGAGAGATTTCATTTACTTCATTGTTATATTTCGTTGTTAAAAAGAATTTCAAGCATATTCGTTAAAATGCCGCTTGCTATGGAATAGAAGCAAAAAATATTTTATAGTTTTGAAGTCTGTTTCAACATACATTAACTTTAGAAAGATCCTCAAAATACACTGTAATTGATTTTACGAGCGCTCAGAATTTGTAGATGTGTACGAGATAAGCTCAGCTCTTTCAAATAACTCTTAAAGATGGTTTATTTTTTAAAACGTCTAATCATTTCAATCGATTTCAACAGTAGTTTAATTCTTGTATTATTGGTAATTCAGGAAATATTTAGTGTTGGATGAGAAATATCTCCAATTATAGAGGACATATTAAATCAGAGTCATTTAAAACAAATATGTGGAAATAACGTTCACAGAATAAGATCACAAGTATGTATTTGTGCATTCAACTTGCATGCGGTACAAGCGGACCTGATTATTGAATATTTTGTACAGAATCTATAAATGTAAGCACACTAAAATCTTATCTTTATATATCATAAAAACAGAGCATAAGCACAACAAATTTGAGTTAGTAAATAATATCATAATGATTTAAATTTTAACAATTTAGTTATTTTCATTTTGAAAACATACAATTATGCAGTGTCTAAAAGTAAGTGGGCAGGGTCACATACGTGTCTCTAGATTTCTTCTAGAACTATTGCAAACCCAGGACACATTTGTACGGTTTACATTAAATGAATAAATGAATGAATGTGAATGTATGGTAGTTTACGGGTAGTTCACGTTTCGTCAACAAAATAGTTTAAGAAATCTTGGGACATACAAACTCCGAAAGTAATGAAAAGAGTAATAGCTGAAATGTTGGTGATGGTGTTTGACAGCCTGTCAGCACCAAGGATCATCTGGGACGAGCGACCTTGATAAGGAATAACATGATTTATGATGGTGCATGAGACATACCATAGGCCAGCGAGGCACCACCTGTGATCAAATGGGATCAATGTTTCTGTTACAATATTGTAGGGGGATGATGGTACAGGTGAAATTCCTTTATTACATCGTATAATATCACGAGGAATCCTAAGAATGCGGACAAAGTTCAATTTGAGAAATGCAAAATGTAAAATATCAAGTTCCACTTAAAATCACATCATCGATATCGAACCATGCCGTTTTGATAAAAGCTACGGAATAGTTATATTCGGCATAAAGGCGATATGCGTTTATAATTGAAAGGTGTTCATGGTCGAACACAAAACGAACAGTGGTGAAATAATCACTTATGGGGAAGATACGTAACCTTTACTGGCATAATATAGATGACATCTAGTCCTATTACTTGTCTTAGCGAAGGAATATTACTCTAACAGGGGATTAGATCTGAGAAAACTGTATGCCGTTACTTTGAAAATCAGTATTTTCTACTCTTACTAATCTATACAGTAGAATTGTAAGTATTTTCCTAAATTGTGTGCAATAGACATAAAAGAATGTACAAAAAAAAAAATAAAAAAAAATAAAAAAAAAAAATAAGAGTGGTCCTTATAAGTACAGTCAAAAAGAAAAATGTTCTATTTGTTATTGCAAATAATCTTGTCAAATCTTTTTTATAAAATTTACTCATCTAAAGAATATATGAAATTGGTTCCATACTGTTTCAAGCTTCATTACTTTTGGTATGTTTAATATAACGAAAAAGGTAACAAACTGTAATGGCAGGGCAAAGGTTATATATCGGGCTTATCGTCCTCCTCTAATGTCATTTTCCTTGTGAAATGTTATACTGATTTGGAAGGACAGTTGCTCGTTGAATTGTAGTTTTTAAATAAAAATCCACAGCTAAAACATGCTTTGAATTTTGCGTTTTATCTATCAGTGAATTATTGATTTATGGGACAATGTTTATTCGCAAGACTTGCAAATTGCAGCCTTTGACCCAAAATTTAATTAAATGTCAAAAATAGTTTTAAGAAAGGGCATTAATTCTTTCGTTTAGACCTTAAATGCCTGTTGGACTTTTATTTCGCAAAGAGACGAAGTAGTTTCTAAAACTTTGTGAAATCATTTAAAGTACACATCCGTCATGGATGATATTGTATGAATTGATACATCGCCAACTGGAGAGGAATACACAAACTTATACAATTGATCTGATAATGACTGAATGAACTGTATTGTATTGTGCTTAATTAGAAGGAGCAGATTGCACATCATGTTGTAGATCGCATGACTTAACGCTCTTCCATATTCAGTGCAAAATTAATACTAGTATACGATTCCGTTTAGTATGCCGCAAAAAGAAATTTGTAATATTTTGTGATGTTGCTTGGTGAGTTGCTGCATTTCATGTTACAATTTGACAAGCGACTTTTCATGAAGTTATGTACAGACGTTTATATGGTGTCCGATATGTGTCAATATGAGTATTGTAACATTGTATTATAAGACCCCACTGTGTTGGAAAGTACCATATGTACAAGAGTATGCTGTAACAAGATAACCGAGTTGGGATTTCGGACTTACAACATAACACTGTTGATGGTGATACAAATACAATGTTTATTGATGTATGACCTGAATAAGAAAAGCAATACGACTGATACGTGCGTGTGTAGATCCAAATATTGGACAAATTAACATAATTCGCACGAACCTAATAATGCAAATATAAATACAAATAAACGACCTTACACAGTACAAGGACAAAGGTGAACGATTCACAGTAATTTCACACGATGAAAATAATGTGTTTTACTCAAATAGTAAAAATGATGTATTCACTCAAATAGTGAAAACGGAAGTATTTTACTCAAATAGTAAAATGATGATTTGATAAGACAGATATCGTACCAAATATCGTAACACTTCCTAAACACTGGGTATAAAACCCCAAAATTAGCCCACAGCTAAAAGATTACATGCATGGAGTAACACAAAACACTCCGTCAAAAATACACTTGGCTACCAGTAACACCGGTCAATCAAGAAATCAGCATTAGTTAGTCGCCGACCACCATTCAATTCCTTTGTCAATCAAGCAATCCGCGCCCACCAATTCGGTCAGCAGCGCCCGATCACCTGCTACTCGACCAGCAACACTGTTTACTCAGCTCTACGGCTGCTATTGTTCACTTCTGTGGTTAGTTTTATAGCTGGTACCACGTCGACTACGATCACCATGGATCACTCTGGTCAGCTGAAAATACATCTAACAACGTGTACTATTCATGACACCGGCATATGGGATAAAACGTAGTGACGTTATATACGGTAAGTTATACAAATTACATTATCGGTACAATATTACAAAACAATAAACAGGTTCAGAAGTGAACCCGTGTCCAATAAAATTCCTATGGTACTAAACGTTTCTTAATAAAATGCAACCTTATATTGATAATATGAATCTCTTGCTAAGTCACAACACAGAATAGAAAATATTTGCATTATACCACGCAAACCAAAGCTACATAAAAAATGTACAAAAATGAACGTGGTAGTACAATAGCTATAACTTACAATATACATAAGAAATAATATACATAAGAAATCAATGAATTACGAGTGTTGACACCACTTAGTCCCGTGCCAGCATATATGGCTGGTTAGGACTTAGTAGTGACACCTTATGTTTTCCGAAATATGCTTTTTGGCGTGTGTTTCCCGTTTCCATCCTTTTAGTGTTATGGTGTTCGTGGTTTGTGAAATAAATAAATAAGTAGATTTCATCAGTAATTTAGTAGGGTTGCTCTATGTTTTGTTCGCCAAATTCTCTTGTTTTCTTATCCCAATAAGCTTGGAAAGGTTATACTCCCTTCCCTTTGCCTGGGCTGGCAGTAGCTCTGGTTCTATCCTTCCTTGCTTGAACTTAGGATCATACTCCCTTCCCTAACAGCTATTAAGTTCTAGGGCTGGTTTCTTCTCCTTTAATCCCAATCTATATGTTTTTTCGCGAAGTGATTCTGCCGGAGTCAAGTAGTCCTATGTGGTGTTATTAGTTTATGCATTGTCGTAATTGCTCCCCTTGGCATGTTTGGACAGCAGTATCTAGATCAAATATATTGTAGTTGTGGTCCTTATCTAGTCCTAAAAAAATTTGGAATGTTTTATTTCAGCTGAACCAAAATAAGTAGAACAATAAATAAATAAGATGTCTAAGTGCATTTGTGTAATTGTTTGGGTGTTTGCGTGTTTTGCGTTTTATTTGTTGTGTTGTATAGTTGTTCTATATGTTATAGATATATAATGTTCCTCCGAAGAGGTTTAAAAGGGCCCTCCGAAGAGGTGCCGTGTGCCAGTGATTCATTACGACCCACTGTATGCGCTGCGGTTTTGGCATGAAGTACTGGTCTTTGGCCCCCTTGCTCTCTGTTGCTGGCTTGGGCGACAGTCTGTCCATGCAAGTCCCTAAGTAGACTGCTTTCCGACAAGACGTTCCGTACTGTGAAGATATCACATTACGATGAGGCATTTATATGCCGACGATGTAGCCGTGTTAGATGCAAATCGATTTTCCCATCGAGAGCACTTCGCACGTGCGGTATGGATGACCCGAACTCACTATTTCGAAGTATTGTACATTATACGTAAATCACCCTCGGGTATCGTTGTACACATAAAAAAGAAACCCGAGTACATGCATTTAATAAATAGAGGGATTTATACTATTCCGTGACACATGCTAGACTCCTGGCAACATGGACCACGGAGGTTGCCGTGTTGTTGAATCAAGCTTCAGAGACTCCAAAGAAAGGAATACGTTCGTTGTCTCGACACTCTATGGGTTTAACCCAAGTAACAGAACAGAGTGAAAGCCAACAAGAATTCAACAAATAATGTATTTCCCAGGTTAAAATTTAATACGAACTTACAGTATTGTGAATTAAATCCCAAATAGTAATAAAAGTTCTGTCACAAGCCCAAATGTAAACTTGCCGAATAAATTTGAGTAGTGTTCTGAATAAATTCCAATATTGAAAGTGCTATTGTGCAAATGTCTTTGAATGTTCTACTGTTTCAACAGTCTTGATGTATCACTATGATATAATCCAAAATGTCCTTTTATAAATTCACAATATCCCAAAATATTCACTAAATCAAATAGGTATTAACCAGCACTTTGTAAATCCAGTGAATAATTTACATTAAAAAACATCCTCCCTAATTTAAAAATGAACACAACAGTTAGACTGTTTCCACGTCATGAGTTAAGGTAGAAAAGAATAATTCTATTATAATCAACCTTAATATAAAAACCTAAGACTCAAATTAAGGGCCAATATGAGGATCAAAAGTTCGTTTGCAGATAATTGTAAGCAATAAACATATTTATATAGATCCCCACTAATCAGTTATCTTATTGAAAATTTCATTAAACTTTTTACAAAATTTGTTTCTAGAAAATTCTAAGGTCAGAATCAGAAGTTGTATTAAAATATCAGAATCAATTAAACCTGTTTATAATACACGATATAAGACATATAGGCCCAAATCCTACCCTCGATTAAGGATAGAAGTCAACTATACAAACTTAAGATATGTAGCATATGATAATGAACAAAAGCCAACACGCAAATACAATGTAAAATTAACACTTCCACTCATAACGAAAAAGAAAGATTAATAGAAGATAGCTTTCTTTTACAAGTCAGTTAAATATGCATAAAGCAATAGAGTACTTCTATACGTGTGAAAGTCCATCCGCAATTATATTATATTTTCTACTGATTAGGCTAATGCCAATGTTGTATCCTTGCAACATTAAACACGACTTTAAAGATCGCTGATTTTTGTTTTTTGTATTTTGTTAATGTAATTAACATAGTTGTGATCACTGAATGCAATAATCAGAGAAGGAGCTGCATTAATTTACACTTTAAAGTGTTGCAAAGCCAATTTCAATGCCAAATATTCCTTCTCGATTGTGGACCATTTCTTCTTTTGCTCATTGAAATATTTAGACAAATAGCATACTGGATAATCCATATCATTCTTGTGTTCTTGAATCAATACTCCACCTACGCCTACATCTCTTGCATCAACAGACATTTTCAAATACTGGCTGAAATTTGAAGCTGAAAGAACTGGTGCACTGTTAAGTATGGCCTGCAATTTATTAAAAGCCTTTTAACATTTTCAGACGAATGAAACTTGGTAGTCTTACTCAACAAATTGGTCAGATTTTCCGCAATTATGGAAAATGTTCAGCATAATTACCTAAATATCCAGCAATACCCCAAAATTGCATCAGTGGTTTTTTACTGATAGGTACAAGCAATTTAGAGATAGCCTTCACCTTAACTTCTATAGATATAACCTGACCGTGTCTCTCACTTTGCCCTAAAAATGTAACACAAGCACGGCTAAACTCATTTTAAGGGTAAATAAGTTCTCCAATTTGCATCACCGAGTCAATCAAACAAGTTCTGAATGTTGCACAACTGTCTTTCCAGCTCATGTTCATCATATCCTGTAGGGTTGCTGTTTCGAAGGAGTGGATACTACAGTTTCAACGCCATGGTCGATTTTAGTTGTTCGTGTTGGAACATCTGTAAACGATTGCTTATATTTAAATAATAATTGTATTAGTTCGCTATTTGCTTGTGGCTGCAGATGCGAAAGTGTATGGCCCAGACTATACGATATTTCTGAATTCCGAAGACTGTTTAAACTGAGAGCATTTAATCGCTTAAATCCTCATTGTGTAGGACAGATACAACCAAATTTACTGAATTAGTAACAGGGCTGTCTCTATCAACATACTTCTTTAGCATATTTATATGACAAAGATGTTCAGTGTTTAGCTCCCATGAGAGATAATGACATATCTTAAGTCACTTAGTTTCTTTTCAGCTGCAAAAATACCCCAGTGCTAGACATCGCTGTAAACTGCCACACAGTGCATACATCGTAGGGATATGTTTGAAAAATTGTTAAAGCTATGTTAAAATAAAAATCACACACACACACACACACACACACACACACACACAGGACAATAATAAGTAGCTTTGCATCTGCACCTCTAGCATGATAGCTTTATTTCTTTGAATTTGTTATCAAAACCAAATACAGACTTACCAATCAAACCCAAAGCACTTTTACCTAAAAACTCTTTTCCACAAAATACTACTTTCGAAATAGTATAATATCTGGCAAGCTCAAACAAGTCGTCATTTTTCATAGACCATAACTTTTCCTGTGTTGGATTTTAAGCAAGTTTCAATACATTATGACATTGGCTTCACTAAGGAGTTCTTAATTATCTGAAGTTATGTATGTATGTATGTATGTATGTATGTATGCACTAACAAAGATGGATAAAATATCTTTTAATAAAAGCATTTTTTAATGGAGGTGAAGCCTACATTCCATGTCATTCGACTTAATATAGTATGATTATGCTGGATAGTTACAGCATGGATATATAGATTAGTAGTTACATACAGTAATAAATATAAAGTATACAGATATAAAGAATCTATTTTGGTGTTTGAACCGAGACAAGGACATTCCAGACAAGGGTTGACATTACTGGCCCCGCGACTGGCATTTCCTTTTCTCGGTCCAAACCCCTACGTAGATTATGTTTCTCACCCAATATTTTCCTCTAAAGTAAAAAGAACTCTTCACTAGAGTAATATAGTTCACGTCCAAATGTTTACATGTGGCTCATTAATACAGATATGTTAATGAGGTCTGTGGTGTGACCGTTTCATCCGAAGTACACAGTTTGTACGCGTGAGCAAAGAAAAATAACACCATAAAACTTCGCATAGTAATGAGGTATTACCACATTTAATATATGGATGTTATATGAAATTAACAATAAATAATTAATATATATTGCAAGAAACTGTTTCATTTTCATTAGTTCCAATTTTGAAAAGTTATATTGTAAATAATGAAACGATACTAGGTACTCAGCTCTACTGTAGTTATACTTTGTACAGGCTGTAACGAAGAGTAACATGTTGCATTTGATTATTCATGGGTAATTAGAGATCTGTGTCACTATCGTATATAACTCCATTTCTTTGGAGGAGGTGAAACTGTGATATACTTGTGTTGTCCCTAATATTGATTGTAAAATTACTCCTGTGTATAAAAGACCCTCCAAATACGGACCCTAGCGGATAACCATGTGCTAAACTTTCAAGTTCATGGATTCTTTGAAATTTATTTTTCTGTCTTGGAAATATGGTAATTACTACAATGAAATTTGCTTATGGATTAATGTGTTGACGGATAAATGATTCCTTCTGGCTGGTATGAGCATTATTTGTCATTAAATATTGTAGGTATATTTTTGATTCATCTTCGGCACAATGGACAGGCTTAACAAAATTAGAAAAAAGCATGTTTGACATAACACATTTCTGGCTGTTACTAAGTTTTATGTAGTTAAGAGAGTTGGGAGGCTATGAAGTGTATAGGTCTATAGTCTATATGCATAGATCAGTGTTTTCTGCCATAGTTCATTTCACACAGCATTGAGAATTTTATCCTATCTGTAGCACAGTCAATTATCAGGTCAGCGTCATTAAATGTAGCTAACAGTATGTAATTGTTTTCACACAAAGTATTAAAAACTACTTAGGTAGCTTTAGCTATATTTAATGAAACTGACCTGAAAATGTACCGAGCTAGGCCGGCATATAGGATAAAATTGACCATGTTGTGTGGAACGAACTAGCATAATAATAAAAAGCTCGTCATCGTGTGCGTGTATGCCTTTGTCTCTCTCGAAATATTTTTGTATCGTGTATTCTCAAAGATGTATTGACTTTAAGTTACTATGTTTTTGTTATATGTCTTTTGCTGTTGATGTTTGATTTTAGAACAACTACGTCACGCACAGCAGAAGACAACAAGGGTTTCTTTTTTTAAAAGTAGTAGACTGAGACGACTGGTCTGAGATGACTAGACTGAGATACAAAACAGCTTGATTTCTCTGTCGCATGGGTGAGAGAGAGATCTTAATGCACCAACGCTTAAGATGTAAATTGTTTGCAGAAGCTGAATAATTTATTTACATATATTTATGTATGCAAATGCAAACTCTCTCTCTCTCTCTCTCTCTCTCTCTCTCTCTCTCTCCTTAAAAAGCTTCAGACACATGTGAAATGGTCATGTTGAAAATGTTATTAAATCTAGAGTTATACTATTTGTTCTTGAAAAAGTAAAATCCCTATTAAAAGAAACTAGAAGGAAAAAGAGGCATGATCGGATGTTGTCAATGTAAATGAGTTGAATATAGTTGAAAACCAAAATTAAAGCAACAAAAATACAGATTAGTACATCAATAAAATAATTAAATGATTAAAACAATTAAGATGGAAACAAAACACGTAACAGTTTGATATGGTAGAATGAACCCACTATAATTATATCATTACAAATTGCACATAACCTAGATTTATTGCAATGTAAACAAAACAATGATACAAATAGATAAATACACCTAAGCTGTCTCTAAAAGAACCGAATGAATCTGCATTCTTTGATGACCTTTATCCATTTTTATTTAATTGCTAAATTTATTTTATCACAATTCTAAGATTATAGGCATCTCTTCGTTAAATGAAATCATCGGAAAACATTCCAGCGGTAATGATCGTATCTTAACCAGGAGAGTTTCATGTCTATCACTTAAGATTCCATTAGTACGATTGTCACTGCGGTCAGTATGCCCATCGTTAATGTCAAGCACGTATGTACGCAATATATTCGATTCATCAGTACTGGATGCACATGGTGCATTATGTTATTTCCATTTCTTGCCATCTTGCTAAATGTTCACGAAACCGATTTTCTTGTCTAACGAAATCACTCTCGTGCAATCAGGTCGTTTTGTATTGCTACATTGTTTGCTTTTACTTTAATAAAACCGAGATCAGAGACCAGGACTAGTCAATATCGATAAGACCTTATTATCGAACTCAAGTTTTTATGAAACAACGTAACTCGTCTTTAAAACCTTGCATTTAAGAAATATTTAATTAAGTAAAATCATTCATTATGGTGTTCGATAGTAAACTCCAAGTACGATGTATGAAAACTCTGATAAGTGAAAATATAGAATATCGTATTATGTGTATTTGACAAGGTATCCAATGTTTGGTGTATTGCGGTAACAACACATTCAGCTAGAAAGTAATCAGAAATGCATTTGTTTATCAATCTCAAAGATTGCTTTTTTCCATTAAATGTATACATTATATTATGAACACGGTACACACAAGAGCAACATTCGACAAAATACTTCCTGTTATCGATACATAAAAATGGTGGCGGAAATGTTGATGGCTGACCTCGTCATAATATGTATATTTAATTTCTGTAAGGTGTGCTTGACTTTTGACCGCAATTGTGCGTAGGATTTTGGGCCTACCTGAAAAAATATAATTTTCTTAAATGCGTGTTAACTTGGATTTTTCCTGAAACGAACATGTTTACGAATTTGATGGAAGAATTGTCTACCTCCAGGATATCTTGTTGTGTCATAGATTGCGTGGCAGTCTGTTTTTAAAGGACTGTATGGCCAATTATTAATTCCCTTTTTAATATAATTCTATGAAATCACTTTTAGTTGTGTTCCGATATAATTTGGGGATTATTGTGAATTCATTCAAAGACATTCTGTATTATAGCATTGCGAAACATCAAGACTGCTGGACTATTGGTACAGCAGGACATTTAAGATTACAAATCATTCGGAACACTCTTTATGTTTGGATTTGTGAGAGAACATTTAGGATTATTTAAGTCACAATAGTAGTGAATGGGGATACCCTAGGGACAATGGGTACTCAAAGTTAAATTGGCTCGTTTGTACCCCGGGGACAAACGGGAATTTAACATGGGGAATTTAACATAGGGGATGTATAGCAACTATGTAGTGGGACTGTCTAGGGATAACGGGAATTGAAAAGGGGTGACGTCACGGTACTGGACACTGGGGAAACAATGGTAACAATGTTGCAAGTGGCTGACCTCAATCGGACGGAGCAGTAATAAACAGTGTTTCAAGCGGCTGACCTGAATACGCGTTAGTCTACACTAGGGACAAACACAATAGATACATGGACAGGGACATGGTTAGATGCATGGTTAGAGACATAGACATAGACATACATAGATTTTTCTACATTAATCTATCAAACAAACAACTATACAATCGACTAAAAAAATTTTGGCAAAAGAGAATAGATATCTTTTCCAGACATATGACTGGCCCTGAAAAGAGCCTTTGTTTTTTGTTTATTTTTTTTGTTTGTTAATACCATCCAGTTATCATAGAGAACATCTCACAGGTCTTCATCTCATCCTCAAACTTCGCCTGACAACTGGACCGTAGATTAAGACTCGCTTCAGACAGCCTTGTCTCTCCACATAGATTCTTCGTTTCCAAAGGGTCGTCTCTGTGATATTGGTAATAGCCAATGATGATTTGACACACATGGGATAGTCCGGGTTGAACAGCATCGACTATATGAGAGCAGACGATTCTACGTTAGTCCACACCTTGTGACGAGAACAGATGAATGGAATGAAGTGAACCGCGGTTATTTATAGTGGAAGAGCGGATCGAAACGGATTTCGTTCTTTCACCAATCCTAACATGCGTTACAAAGTTCAGTCACAGTTCGGAGTTTGTCTTCCAATCCAAAGAGAGCTACATGTGACGTCACATTCCCTATATAGGTGCGCTAGCGTCTGTTCGCAGTGAATCGACGTGACATCGTTAGAACATGACGAAAAATACGAAGACGATGAATTGGGGTGCACCGGCCGTGGAGACTAGGAGTGATGGCATAGCAGCGGCTAATAAAACAACCACAGTCCTATTTCCAGAAGAGAGATTTTAATTGGGATTTTGCGGATTTCTCTCTTCACAAGAATCTGTTCCGGTACCAGCACCTTCTCCGCTTTCTTCTTTCATTACCGTATGTCGAGGATTTTAAACAGAGGCAGAAAGAAGAAGTAGACAAATTTTCGCAACAGCAGATAGAAGCAGAACAAGCTTTTCTCATTCAACAGAAACAACGAGAAGAAGAAGAGGCAAGAAGAAAACGACAGGAGGAAGAAGAAGAAGTATAGAAGACACAAGGTCTAGGAGAGAAGGAGAACAGTTAAAGTCAAACGATGACGGTACTCTTAGACATTTTGCAGATTTAAGGAGTCTGAAAGAAATGTATCTGACTTCTTCAATACGATCCAAGAGAAAAAGGCCTTCCCGAGCCGAACATTTCAACCCCGTCCACTCGCCTACTACGCCTGAGATACCTACGCTAGTGATTTCCACCAAATCATCGACAACATCAGGTCAAGAAGTAGGCCTTGGCCGTGGCAAAGGGATAAGGCAGTTAAAGTGCATTATCTCCTGTTTCTGAGTTTGTTTTTGTAAAAATAAAACAAAACATCAAGAAAACAAAACACAAAAAAAACAACACCCAACGGTCATTTTCAGGGCCACCGAACTCTCTCGAAGAGGGACTACTCACCATTTGTCAAAAATCAAATAAAACTCAATTCCATTTTTCCTATAATCGATGTGTGTCAGTACGTGAATGTAGATTCTTATTGTTATAAAAATCCCAACCAAGAGACATTTACGTTTTGCTTTTGTATATTGTCTGGTACAGATTACAATCAAATTTCACAACACATCACTTTTAAAAGTTCATTGACTTCTTCTTTTCCTTTCACCCTTTCCTTTTTTGAATTTTTCCACTGCCACAGGTTTTTTCTTCTACTCTTCTTCTTCCTCGCTTTCGTCTCGTCTTCTTTTTTTCTCTTTCACCCTCCTTATCGCAGGGTTCTTCTTCACGTTCGGAAGCCCTCTCATCCTTCTCCTCTTGTTTCTTGGATCGGTTCTCTTTTATCTTATGGCAGTCTGAAGACCAATGTCCTTTCTCATGACAATGATAACAGGTATCTTGACATTTATTTCTCTTAAGGCCTGTCTTGTTTTGACGTTGTGGACATTCTGAAGACCAATGTCCTTTCTTCTGGAAGATATAGGCAGTATTTTCACTTTTATCTCGAAAGGAGGGGGAGTAGTCCGTCGGCCTCTCTGAAGAAAACCTTCGTATGACATCTCGCAAAGCTTTGATGAGAAGTTCGATCTGCGATGGCTCTTCCATCCTTCTGGTAGGATTGAGAGTGAAATGAGTACTCTGAGGAAAGACACTGACCCGTCATATATATACGAAAGACAGTCACCATACATTATATATAGGGGACATGGCGTTCAAAATGTAGTCATTTGACATTTTGCAATCAAGGTGAAACCATTTCGTGGAGAAAGGAGAAGAAAGTAAAAGGCAGAAATGTGACCTATTGCCTAGCACAGTAGTTGAAGTCTTGGATCAGATCCATGCCAGTGATTTGAAGACGACATGAGATATCCAGAATCCAGACGCAGAGAGTCTACGCCAAACCAAAGTCCACCACATGAAAACTACTAACACATTCGAGAGATGGATAAACTCTCCTCTATAAAATTTAGAACCACGGCCTACACGTACTCGGTGAAATTTAAAAATTTCAAGTCAGACGTACCGCTGGAGAAAAGAGAGGGACTCATCACCGATTTGTGGGATTCTTTGTTAACCACAATGAAACGGCAATGTCGAGCCAACGAAAATGATCGCTTGACACTTTCCATTTATCATGACAGTCTGAAGTTCCCCGTCTGGATCGAGTTTAGAAGGCCATCAGAGTTGAAACCTTCCAAAGTCATCGACAAGGTTCAACACGTTCAGAAGTCTAACGACAAATTTCACATCACCGATGGAAAAGAGACACTGTACATGGCCCACGTTTCTCTTCCCAAAGGGACAGGACGCAAATAGGTGTTATTGTGGACGACCTATGTAGCACTAAAACGAGCTTCGCCCGAATTAACAACCCTCCGGACAAGATGTGTTTAGCCAGGGCTGTCGTGGTGGGAAGAACGTATGCCGACAAGAACGACACGGTAGAATGGAAAAGAGCTTTGGGCAATATGCAAAAATCGAACCGAGTCAAACAACGAAGTGAAGCAGAACTCCTGTTACAGCAAGCTGGCCTATTTAAAGAGACACCCTATGGTAATCCTGATATGCAAAATTGCAAAACGTCTTAGCTCCACACTACACTTTGAAAGTACACCCTCAAGAAGTGCAAGGACCTCTGTTGTTTCGAGGCAAAAATTTCAAACATGGAAACTACATTCACGTCTATCGATGAACATTTTGATGTCATTACAAGTATCACCGGATACGGATATTATTGTGAGAAATGTGACTATGGCTATAACAATCGAGAGTAACTCAAGCATTATGGATCGAAATGTGAGGGATGTTTGGACTCTAAACCCTGTCTTGACGAAGGACAAAAAGGAGTGTATTGTACAGGTTTTCAGCTAACTGTCAGCCCTACCTGTTACCAACAACATCTGAAGACGCAAGGTGCACTGCAGAAAAGTGCTTGTCAACTCCTGAAATTGAGCCCTACTTGTGGACAAGTTATACGTACCAATAGTACCAAGGCACACGTTTGTCCAGGACAGAAACGATGTCACATTTGTTGTCAAATCCTGGACTTGTAACACGAATGCTACATTCAAAACTACCAATCCCAACAGTAAGAGAAGGAAGATGACCAGAAGAAAGAGAATTCATCTTTTTCGATTTCTAATAAGTGCAAAAGACTGGCATTCACATTCCAAATTTCTGTGAGGCTCATCGATCGTGCAAGAATTGCATCCATGAACCTATCTTTACTCATAACCCTCACTGTAGTAAGATACCTGGGGGACATGAAAAATTCTTTCGGTGACTGAACACGCTGACCGATTTTACCCAATGGATTTTAGACCCTATCGATGAAACGCGGAGTCAAGAGAACATTGAACTTTAGGGAGATTTCCATCACTATGCCACGGTAATGGCTCACAATTTCTCGGGATACGATGGACAATTTCTTCTGAAATACTATACGGAATAAAGCACAAAACGTCCTAAAGTCACTTTGCACGGAGCCAACCTCATTTCTATGCAAGTGGTACAAGTACAGTTTAAAGAATCGATGAGTTACTTGCCATGCCATTGAGTCAATTGCTACAATGTTTGGAATGACAGAAATGGTCAAAGGATTTTTACCGCACATTTTCAGTACCGAAGACAATCAAAACGCCGTTCTACGACTTTTACCTGATGCTCGCTACTACGACCCCGACAACATGCGCACCGAACAACGAGAAGCTTTCTACTCTTGGTACCAAACCCACGCCTCGTCCCCTTCGACTTTCAGGAAGAAATGTTAAAGTATTGTCCTCCTGATGTGGACATTTTACGGCGCTGCTGTGGAAAATTTTGAGAATTCTTCATGGAGGACGGACGGATCGATCCTCTGAAAATTCCTGTACCATTACCAAAGCATGTTCCTTAGTGTACCGTAAATAAATCATGACCGAGAAGACCCTGGCTTTCAAACGCCCTCAAACGACCAATTTTGTCAAAACACAATACTCCGTCAAAGCCCTACGCTGGCTACATTACTTGTGCGACAAGGACGACAAATGCATCCAACTCGCCCGAAACTGAGGAGGTGAAAGAAACATTGGAACATATTCGATGGATGGTTGGGACTTAGAAAACCCTAAGATCGCGTGCGAGTTTAACGGATGCTTATTTCACGGATGTCCGATCTGATATTCTCAACGGCACACCCAAAAGCTGTTTTTACAACGTACCATGGAAGACTTGTATGAAGTCATTTGTCAACGCCGCTTAAAGTTAAAACAGCAAGGATACCAATTCGTGGAAATGTGGGAACACGAGTGCGACCACTGTTTGAAAACCGATCCCGATTTTAAGCGCATCGTGGAAGGTTGCAAGTTGGTGGACACTCTGAACCCGCGAGACAGTTTGCATGGTGGACGGACGAATGCCACCGAATTGATGTACCATGCCGATGAAGAGAAAGGAGAAGATATTAAATGCCTAGACGTGTGTTCGCTGTATCCTTACGTGTGTAAATATCGTCACTTCCACGCAGGTCACACGCAATTGCTGCTGAAACGCATTGACCTCGACATCATTCGACAACACGAAGGATTGATTAAGTGTAAAATCTTGCCTCCCACGGGACTTGTACCACCCCATTTTACCTCACCATTGCCAAGGAAACCTGATGCTTCCTTTGTGTCGCATTTGTGCCGAAACATGCGACCAAGACCAACCTTCTCAGCACACCCAGGAAGAATGCGTCTTGGCAGGAACGTGGGTCAGCGTGGAATTGTTTAAAGCTCTGGACCTGGAATGCCAATTGTTAGAAGTGTACGAAATTTACCAATTTCCCAAGACAGAACAGTACCACAGTTCATAAAGGCATTTTCGTAGACCACGTGGATGCCTTTTAGAAACTGAAACATGAAGCCAGCGGCTATCCTTCCTAGCTCCATACTCCCGAAGAGCAGAAGAAATTCAAAAGGGAAATACCTTGAGCTGGACGGCATCACTTTTGACCACATCGAAGAAAAAGAAGGAAGGAGATCGTTTACCAATGTAATGTTAAATTGATTGTGGGGAAAAATGGCACATCGTCCGTGTTTATCCAAGACGGAGTATTTGACAGAACCTTCCCGCAACTTTCAGATGATTCACGACAAAACCAGATGCATGAAGCACGTGGACGTCTTTCTTGAAAACTTGATTCTGGTCAATTACGAAGACGAACTGGACTTTGTACAGGCCGTTGAATTTGGAAATGTCATCATTGCGGCCTACGTGACAGCCCATGCTCGCTTAAATTGTACGAAGCCTTACACCAATTAAGAGATCGCGTCCTGTACTTTGATACAGACAGTTGCATGTACATCGATCGCACCCTGAAATCGAAGGAGACCATTTAGGAGCCTGGACGGACAATCAACCCGACGACAAGATCCTAAATTTTCCTAGCGGCGGTCCTACAATTTACGGCTACGAATACCGTGACCAACCAGGAGAAGTGCACACCGAGTGTAAAGTGAAAGGATTGACTCTAAATTATCGCACCAGTGATATGGTGAACTTTGGGGTGTTGAAAGAAGCCTTGCAGTCTGGAGAGGATGAAAACTTTAAAGTGACCACCTACGAACCATACAGGATTTTTACGTTTAGCCACGCACCAAAATGTCAGTCGACCCTTAGAAAAACTGTATCAAATCGTGTACATAAGCGAGTGCGTCCTCCCAATCACTTCAATTTACCTTACGAACACGCTGATATTGGTAAGCATATGAAAAGGGACATGTCCAAGACCGCTAGTTCATTGTGACTACTTTTGCCAAGCGAGAAAGATGAATCCTTTCAAACAGACACAATTCAAATTCGGTGATGCTCAAGTGGAGTGCGATGCTGTGCCTTGCGATTACAGGGATGCCTTAAGCTGTGACCTTAGCAGGACATCATGGTAACTTTGCTATGATTACTACTACAATACCTACCATGGAAAGTGATGCTGTGCGCATCAAACCTGACGAATGCAAACGCGATGCAACTCATTATCGTGGACTCTTTACTAGTTTTCATCCTCAACGTGAAACCATGCGGCTACCACCCTAAGGATGTCATCTGTGCTTGAGCAAACTACTTCAGGTTTCACCGTACCCTCATCGAAATGAAACTGTAAAAGAAGAAAATTCTTTCGCCGTGCGTTTGTCTGAATACTGCGACTTTGAAAGTCGATTCCAAACCTTTCAAGGAAAGTTGCCTAAATATCTGGGAAGACCTACCCACGAAGAATTAGCCAGAGCCAGATTTATCTACTTGGGCGAAGGTGATGAAGTCAAGTGGTTCAGCTGCGGTGTATCACTTCACCAGTGGGAGTAGAACGACTCGGCTTACCTGGAACGTCTCGATGGTCTCCGCACTGTCACTGCCTATCTTAAGTGGGACCAAAGTAATCTGTTCATGAATATTTTACAAGAGAACATTTGTGGTTTGCCCGTGGAGTTGAGAGAACGTTCTTTCCGAGAGTTCGTCAAAATACAAGTGAAACGCAAGAAACAATTGCATCCGAACAATCATCAACTTTGAAATTACTGCTAGTACCTGAATGGTATCAGAGTACTTATTCATTTGAAAGCATTCTAATGGTCAGACATTGATAAACTACCCAAGGGTCAGAAGGCTTTTGATGCTACTCATTATACTTACGAATTGTCCTTATCGTAAAGAATTCCAGAGGAAGACATAGAGGATTACCAAAATCTTTTACACGAACAAATATTGTCTGTAGAGGAAAATATTGTGCGAAGTGTGGAGTGCAAGGTAATGACTAAACAATTTAAATTTGCTACTGGAGTACGATCAGTTCTGTGCAAAAAGTACATTATTACCTCCAACAAAAGAGGCTATAAAAACTTGCTACCATGCCACGGCCTTCATCAGTCGTGATACAACTAATTCCGTCAATGACACTATTCAGACAGTGGAAAATTACCAACACTTTTTACGAGAACTGTGTCCTTGGAATTGGAAACGACGTATAGTGTGCGTCTTAGTGACATCCTTTCTGGGATTTCGTTTACCAGCATATTCCTTGTGGGTTCTTTACGAACATTACTTACCACAAAAACATAATAGTGTTTCCTTTAAATGCGCAAGAGAAACTAACTCTGTTAAAAGCGTTGCGCTTTCATCTCCAAACTTCTCGACCTCTGTGTGAAGAAAATTTTCTTCGTGAAAGTTTAGCCACTCAGGATGCTTACGAAGATGAGTGTATAGCTTGTTTGCTACACTCTCACTGGAAAGATGTTCGTGACTGGAAAAGTCTTGGTTCGAGGCTTGGACGAAAGACGTAGCTTACATTTCCCAACATTTGTGTTACGCATTCAAAGGAAAACTTGAACTTAAAGTGTTCAGTGAAAAATGAAATTTTTAAACCTGTGTTAGCCACCGTGCCAGAAGAAGAAACCGACACCGAGGAAAACCACTGCATTTAGGACAGGACTGTCATTGACATGGACATCCCCGAAAAGTCATTCCGGGTGGACACCTGCGATACAGTGCCAAGCGGTGGAGAGACTCTAAGAACATTACCCAGTGTCCCTAGGACACCACACCTTCGTCTCACAAAATGTTGTATAGCGGTTTCTTTATATTCCTCTTTGATCGTTTTGATGTGTATTTTATCGATGTACTTAACCATTTGTCTTTTATTTATGTTTGTCTTTCGTGTTCAATTTTAAACATTTTGGAATAAATGTGTCATGAAAAAAGTATAAAAATTCTTGTCTTGTCTGTGTTCGTTTCACCATGGTTACCTCTGCTGTCTCTTCTACCTCTTCCTTCACTTTCAAAGCCATCGATGAAAACATAGATTGTGCCACTTGGGAGGCCTTGTATCTTCGCCATCCATTTATGATGTTAATTGCGGGACCGAGTGGTTCAGGTAAAACCGAATTTGTCAAATGTTTGATCGAACACAAAAGTCATTTGATCGATCGTCCACCTCATCGTATCGTGTGCTGTTACAAGAGTGGCCATCGGCGTGCAGTCTCCTGCAAGAAAGTCAAGGAGATTCCATTGTGTTTGTGGAAGACATTTTCCTGGCGAAGACGACGAGATCGTGTCTGACCCCAGTCAAACCCATTTGGTCATCTTCGACGACATGTTAGGAGAAGACTTGGAAGAAATTAAAAAAGAGCAAAGGGCATCACCGTGGTGCTAGTGTCATTTACATTACCCAAAATTTGTTTCAACAAAGTAAACCCCATTGTACCATCAGTCTCAATGCTCATTACATAGATTTGTTTAAAAGTCCCAGAAATAAATCGCAAGTACAAGTGTTAGCCAAAGACAACGATACCCCTCAAAATCCTCACGCCTATTTACTCATGGATTTAAAACCCACTACCCGCGATTATTTGCAATTTCTTATCCATTTGTTTCACTACTGTTGACAAGACGGAGGGCTTGTAGTGTACACTTCCCCGTGGACTTAAAACGATCTATAAAAACCTCGGGTGCTCTTGGTCTGTTTCACACATCATCAACATGACGTCCCCTCAGTCTTATCTTCTCGTCAAATTGATTAGTGCCTTGTACGGCATCAGTCGCGAAAAAAATTCACAAATACATTCTCGTGTCTTAGAAGTCAGCCTCAGAGAAGTCATACGATGGTTTACGGTGACAGCACGTCAATTACGTCAAGGCATCATTCACATCCCACATCAAACCAAACACTTTTTTGAGGGACAAAAGTAGCCTTGACGCAACTGGTCGATCCCAGCATCGACACTCAAACATTTTGAAACCTGGAGGTAGCGGTTCTCTAGGAGGTACCATCATTCGCTCCGTCTTAAAATGGGATCCCAATGCCCCAATAGTCATCCCCAAGGAAGAAGGCCACTCCCCGACCCAAACATACCCAGAAGAAAAAGAGCAGTGGTGTCAAGACCAGGTCACATCCCCAGAAAAAGAAAGGTCCAAAGAAATGTCCCCAGAAATGACCTCAGAAAACAGCTTCTACCCTCAAGAGAGGCACCACGGCTCGGACGTAACATTATATTCCCAAGTCACGACCTGCGGTGACCGCGTCTCCAGTTGCCTCAGGTTTTTCCACTTCACCGTTGATAGTGATGTCAGCCAAACTCAATTTTACACACTTCGTTCCTAATTTGAAGAAATTTTGGAAACCCGTGTCTGCAGGAACTTCTCCTCCAGCGGTAACACCCTCCTCTTCCTCTTTAGCTGCTGCGGCATCTGCTAAAAAAAAGTGCCTACCCCCAAAATCAAAGTCCAAGAGAGATCGGGAATGTTACAGAATTTACTGGATTTATCCAAGCAAGAACTGTCACGAGTTAGTCCATTGCGAACCCCTCAACGTCCTGTGATGCCTATCATGAAAATGATACGAAGGACCTACACTCAGTGGCGACGTATTCCACCACTATAACAATGACCTGGGAAAACGATGGGTATCATTGTTTTTGTGCTCCTGAACAAAAACCGATGTTCTGACAAGAAAATATAAAGAAAAGGACAGTCTCATCGTTTGACCCCACATTCGAAAAAAAAAAAAAAAAAAAATACATTTAGCCCAACAGGTTATCAAATTGCTCCAACAGGCAATGACACAATCAGTAGCTTGTGCCGAGGATGAAAACATCCGGCAATTCGTTCAACTTCCACACGCGATTGAAAAAAAAAAATAATAAAAAAAAAAAAATAAGAAAACTGTGAATGCGCGTGTAAGACAGTTGCAAAAGATTATGTTCGATTGTGAAAATGAAAGCGGTGACAAGGTCACTGGTAACGAATTGTAAAAAAAGTGAAAGTGGTGACTAAGTCACTGGTGATAATGTCACTGGTAAAAGTGAAAGTGGTGACAACGTTACTGGTGACACAGTTCTGATATAGGAATTCCTCCGAGAATTCTACTTTAATATCTTTTTATTGTTCATGATGAAAATTAAAATATTCTTGATCAGTGCTAGAAAATATTCCTGGTCAGTTTTAAAATTATTATAAGAAAATTTCTTGTCACTGATCTAATTGCATACCCTCAATCGTCAACGATTTCATCGTCGCGGTAATCGTCAACAGTTTCATCAATAAGGGACCGATAAACATTAATGTCCATGATACGGCCTGTAAATAATCTCTGACAAAGAGCAGCTGCTACATTAATGATTTATGTGGAATTATTACCGGCTCGTCTTCCCCCAATTAGAATTTCTAGTCTATCAACATCGGCAAGGACGTTATTAGGACAAAGATTATCAAGGCCACTTCCCCTGGTACCTGTATCAGAAGCGACAAGGCCACTTTTAGTGGCACCGCGGGATGAAGGTCTGTATCATACTATTCTTCTTCTTCATTTGTTTATGGTCTGATTCTATATTTCGTTCTACTTCCCGTTTAAAATCAGCAATATTTTTATCATCACGTCTGACCCTCTGAACGTTATTAGCGACGCGCTATGCATCTAAAATCCAATTATCATGGTTCATTTTTCAACATATTTGGGTTTTACATATTTCTTTCTATTATAGTATCCATATGCTACAATATTAACTACTAGGCCTAGATCCCCGATAGAGGCAATACCTTCAGGCGTAAATCTATCTGGTCCATTTATTATTTTTGGCGAAGGCGACGATTGTGGTTGAGGAGGTTTTGAAAGTGATGGTAGAGTTGCTTTGTCTGCTTTTTCGAGGCTGAAATCCTCTCTCGTCTAGCTTTTTCAAGTTGCATCTTCATTTCTTTTTCTTTTTGTCTCCTTTCTTGTCTTATTTGATCAATATACTCGCGCACTGCCTGGTTAAGAAACTGATTAACATCTCTCTCAGATCTAATCTGCGGAGCATCAGTAGCGATGCGATATACATCCTTAACCCAATCGGTAGATTTCATAGTTTTAACATATTCGAGGTGTACATACCTATCTCTGGCACCATATCCAAACGCGGCAATATTAATTATTTGGCTTGGGTCCTTGATAGCGGCAATACCTTCGATATCGTAAATTTATTTGTAATGTTAGTTCTAACTTTTGGAGGAGGCTGAACTTCAGGTTGCAGTTGAGGAAGTTGCTGGGGTGGTGGTTGAGCTGGTTCAAGACGGCCAGCAATATCAACAGGTAATGCCTCAAGAGCTTTTTGAGCTGCCTCAGTTGCTGTAACAATTTTCTTGGATGGTTCGACAATTGGTTTAAATAACTGTTCTGCACCTTCTGTAAATTCCACCTGAGACGCCTGCCGCTATTGTAATTTTTGTTTGACAGAATCATGGACTGGAAGATATTTTTTAATTGCCTCTAGTCGCTGTAGAGCTATTTAGTTGTATGAGGTTCCATGGTTAACGTATTATATCAATACTAATGATTTAATTACGCCATCTGATCGTTAGCTTTTTTTACCACACACGGTGACGACACCCGGTAAATATATTTGACACACAAAAAAATAACCCCATTAGAGGTCTCAGAAACACTTGTATTTTTTCAGACGTCATAGGAAGGCTTTATCGCGCAATTAAACTTGGTCTGTTTACCATCCCTTGGTTGGCGTTATTGACGCTTGTATTTTTTCACCCATTGTAAGAAGCTTTATCTCGGTCTGAAATTTTGGTCTGTTCACCCTCCCTGCTGCTGGTCAGCCCCTTGCAACACTGTTCCTCACTGATCCGTCAGATTGAAGTAAGCCACTTGCAACATTGTTACCATTGTTTCCCCAATGTAAAGTACCGTGACGTCACCCCTGTTCAATTCCTATTATCCCTAGAGAGTTTCAATATATTGCCGCTAAACATTCCCTGCAAAATTCCCCATGTTAAATTCCCGTTTGTCCCCAGGGTACAAACGAACAAATTTAACATTAAGTTCCCATTGTCCATAGGGTATCCCCATTCGCTATTCAAAATACTGTAAGTTCCTTCATATTCTTGGGGAATAAATTTATGTGTTATGTTTAATTTTACACAACTTTGTGGATTTGATTCTTTCTGTTACTTTGTTTAAGACAAAGAGTCGTAACAGTGATAAATCTGATAACCACCTTAGACAGACAATGCATGTAACCTTTCTACCTGACACCATTGCTGCTGAATCAATACACCTTGAAAAATATATATCATCCAAAGTAAATAAATAAAATCTGATTTCATCTAACCCGTAGACATTTGTTTCTCTCCATGAAAATGGGGGAAAACTGATAATAACAACCTCCCTATCACCCAAATGTACGGTTAAAACAAGTATCTGTGATCCAAAGACTTAAATAAATTGCATGGAGGAAATATATGATTAATGAAGATATTGAAACTAGTCGGCTCATGATACGAAATTGTTGATATGCGCATGTGCGAGAGAGAGAGAGAGAGAGAGAGAGAGAGAGAGAGAGAGAGAGAGAGAGAGAGAGAGAGAGGATCTTTGATACAATGTATCTGTCAACAATCACTATAAATAGCATTAATACTGTACTAGGAATGTAATGAAATACAAGTGACTCCAGAAATAAATAAAGAGCAATTTTTTAGTAATTATCAACGTGGATATTATATAAGAAGTTCGTTTTAGCTAAGTGAAAATCACTTGATCACACACACACACACACACACACACACACACACACACACACACTTAGTACAATAGAGACATAAATGTTCTTTGTTGTTGAAAACTAATACTAGCAAACGTTGGTAACGCAAACTCTATACCATGTTTTTGTGCAAGAAGGCGGATAGAATTACTTCAAGTAATCGATATTTTTCCTATTGCATGGGAGCTATGTCAGTGTTACTGTTGTAAAACATAAGCTGTTGTTAACTAATCACCGCTGTGCGAACGTAAAGTTGGGTTGATGTGGTGTTAATGTCATTTATCAGCACATGACAGGATCTACATAGTGCGGGAAGAACCCGGGAAAACCCCGGGAAGAACCACCGGCATAAGGGAAGCTACCATCAAGCTTTCTCACAATGACAAAGTTCAACACTCCATTTTTATGAGTGTTGGGTAGTAATATCAAACATACACAATGCATTTTTGAAAATCTTCGTTTATATTAAAAATAATTTATAAATACACTATATGTCTAGTTTCCCTTAATTAATAATCAAATGTACTTAGTACGATAGGGCATCATCTCACCTCTGCCACCGTGGGTTCTTATAATCCCTACGCCTATACCCACCCCATGATTGTGATCAAACTTCCAATTGCATTCATATTTAACGAGACGAAGCAAATCGTTTCATTGGTTCATGTTTTACTTCTTCACTTCTTACACTAATCATCTTATAATAATTAACTGAGAAAATACATGACCTGTTCCTACATGTTCGAGATACGACAGAGACATACAGTAGAGATACAAGAGAGACATACAATCGAGATTCAACAGGGACATTACATGGACATGCAACAATAACATACAACGGAGATACGGCATAGACATACAATGGAGATACGGCATAGACACACAATGGAGATACGGCATAGACATACAATGGAGATCCAACAAGGACAGGCAATGGATATACAACAATGACATAATAATGGAGATAAAACATAGACATACATTGGAGATATAACATACAGATACGAGGGAGATACAACATAGATAGTGTCTTAATTATGACTTGGGTGGATACAAACCTCTGCTACTACATGGAAGTCAAAGAAGACATGCGCACAGTCTATCCAGTGACAGATAAGGGTCCAACAGAATGAAGACAGATCAAATGGCATTCTGGTTCACTAAACACAAATGCATGTAACACAATTTTTGTGAGGATTGC
>JAECUM010029940.1:0-20362 GCA_016617855.1 Megalonaias nervosa
AAAAAAAAAAAATACAAGAGAAAAAGAGGAAATAAAAAAGAAACCAAAATAAACATTTAGAGTTGTCATCACCTTTTTAAAAGTATCATTGGAATATTCGAAAAATGTCTTCACCTCATAGAAAATGATAGTTCTGTAGCGCTTTTTCTGCTTTTGTTTCAAGAGAATAACTAGCGAACGACAAAACCCCCAAAACAATTTTCCTATAACAGAAATTTCCTAGAATGTGGCTTTGTCATGAAAGGGTGCCTTAGGAAAGAAGCCTGTTGTTTTCTTCTTGTTTTTAATATATCATACTTTTCTAAAGTCCAGGGATTCTCTACGTTTTGCAATAACAAAAAAATTATTATCCACACATACACTGGCCGAATTATCTGTCTTGAATACGGGATATTGAGATAGATATATGAAATAACTTTCGTGTAACAGAAAACAGTACTGAAGTCACTGTGACATAATCGTACCTTGAATCAAATGTTTGTTCTTTTTAATTTAGAGGTCTGAAATTCCATTTTTAAATACATATTCTTGAAATAAAAGCTTTTTACCCTTCATATAGGCCTATATATTAATACATGCGCTCAATGCGCTCATTATTACTTTGACACTATTGCATTTAGCTTTAACTCTCTTTCCATTTAGCGTTTTCATTACATTTATCATCATTTTATTACATTTATGGTCATGTTTTGTTCCATTTAGCGTTTTTATTACATCTACTTTCAAGTCAAGTTTTATTACATTTACCGTCGTTTTATTACACTTAGGTTTGTTACATTTAGTGTTTTTATTACATACAGTTTCAAATTATATTACAATTAGCTATTTTTATTACATTTGGTATGATTAGTACATGTAGCGTTTATGTTACATTTCGTTTCGTAACAGCCACTTAATATCACAGAAAGCAATATTTCGAAGTAGTTTTGTTTTTATTCTACAAGAAGAGGTACACACACACAAGCGCACGTACACTCCACACACATTTTGTTATGAATACTGATTTCCTAGAACATGGCCTTGATCCAGCGAGACGCCTTAGCAAGTAAATTTATTTCTTTCTTGCCAGGTACGTATACTACGTTTCTGCTGATTAATATCCTTGCCTGGTGAATTAATTTTCTTTCCATCTTTTAATTTGTTCTACAGAGACAGACGCGGGGGCGAGTAATAGACTCCGCATGAAATGTATATCAAGGAAACACGAGAAAGCTGTGAAGTTTGCCTGGCCAGATCGTACCGTGAATCAAATGTATTATGTAAAGGTTAGAAATTCATTTGCAAACAGGTATTCCTTAAAATGGATTTGGATTGAAAGAAAACCTTGTGTGGAACTGGAAACTGAAGGCGCATGCAAATAGAGAAGTTGTATGAAAATCAGAGATGTAACATAGAGGACATTTCTGCAGAAGACGTTTCCATCTGTTTCATAAACAAAGAGATGTCCGTAGATTTGCAATTCATTCGGAATACTATTTACCCTAGGGCATAAAATATAATAACAGAAAGAATGTGAAGCCAACAATTTTGATAAAATCAACAAACAATTTATTTCTCTACAATACAAAATGACAATTCAGAATATACTTACAGCATTCTGAACTAAACCCCAAATAATTTTATATGTCCTATCACAAGTCCAAAACGACAAAATGTTCCGAAAATATAGTGTTCGGAATGAATTACAATAGTTGTAAATATCCTAATGTAACACAATGATGCAGTCCAGAACGTCTTTGAATGAGTTTAGAAAAATCTAAAAATCCAAAGTATTGTATTAATTAATCCAAAAGTCAATGAGCACTTTAGTAAATCCAATGAAAATTTAAAATAAATACGTCTTCTCGAATTATATCTGACAGACTAATCAAACACAAGAATGAATTATTTGTTTATCAAATCCTATTTAGACACATTTTCATTTGACCTACATCGTATCAGAATATGAAGGGTTCCAACGGAAGAAACCTAGTCTAACTGCAAACAAAACTGGCGTTGAGCTCTTGTAACGTAAACACTTTGTTTACAACTTACAATCACGGACAAAAATTAACTCTGTAAACGCGTTGTTTACAACTTACAAGCATGTGCAAAAGTTATGCATTGTAATGTATATTTAATTTAATTGTTTGTCTGTTAGTTTTAATTTTTTTTATTCCATTACATTCTATTGTAATGTAACATTGTTTACTGGACTTGACCTTGTCCAGAATTGAGTTCAGTTCTGTTTGACCTGACTGACTTTTTAATTTACTTTTTTATTTCATTGATGTAAACAACTAATAATAGGTTCGTTATCCTTTATGGGTATGAGCTCATTGACCAAATTATTATTCAGGTAAACATGTTGATTTAGGTCAGGGTTTTGGGGATTTCAAAGTGAATTTTATAGGGTGTTATATTTTAAATAAACAAGGCTCGTTAGATCATTCAAGGAGGTTATTTTCCATTAGGTAATATTTGTTTTAGAAAATGCTAATTTGTGACCAGAGGTCAAACAGAGAACTATATTATCTTGTGACTGTCAAGATTTTACAAGCTGTGCCTTAACATCTGGCACTTAAAGTTGTATTATGTTGTGTCCAGTTTGGGCTGAATTTTATTTTCTTCAAGTTGTTGAATTCAAGTGATTATTTTCTCTGGAAATACAAAAGTGCTCTGACAAAATTCTTGGATAAAGACATTCATTGGAATGTATACTGAATTCAAACCTGGAATAATATTTTTGTGATTCAACAAAAGACTGCTGACACATCAGTACGACACAGGCTATAACAGACACGTCATCGCCTTCAATTTTAAATCTCTTTGGGACTTGAACTGAATTTTATTCAGGACGTTTTATTACTAGGACTTGTGTTTTTAATTCTTGGATTATTTTTGGATTTAATTCGCAAAATCGAGATGTAAAAGAGTTCTTTTTTCTCATTTTTCACTTTGTATTCTAGGGAAATAAATTATTTGTTAAATTTTACAAAGCTTGTTGTCTTCACTCTTTTCGGTTACTTATTTTAAGAGGATAGACTCTTAACAAGCATGCAATATAAATTAAATATACATAACAATATATGAGACTGTTAGAGAGACATGTATATATATATATACCATTTCTCTGATATAGGATATAAACGTTTAAAAAATATAGTCACTATTTTGCAATAATAAATTTATGAAGGGATTGTTTATTGAATATTCATCCACTGTGACAGTGAAAACCAAACATCAAACAAACACCTGCCACGATTAACTTCTAGTGGAAAATGTACAGAGGGTCACAGGGTCACATATGGCATTGCTCCTGTTCTCTCCATACCCCGAAGAGACAAGCGGTTCCTGCATTTTCTTCGAAATGTTTTAGTCCAACAGTCAATGAGTACTTTGTAATTCCAATGAATAATTTAAGTAAATAATACCTCTCATCACAGATTTCCAGAGACTGATATTAAACAGGAATGAATAATTGTTTATCAGTCCTTTATATACTATATTTCACTTGACCTAAGACACAACAAAATTGCCAGGGGAGAAAACCTGGTCTTTAATTCAAATCCAAGTAAACAGTACTTTTTAGAATCATGTTAAAAATCAGGTAGACATTAGCTTCAATCGCGGGCAAAAAATAAGAACACAATGAAGATATACATGACACTGATCAAAAGCGAGCGGACTGATGGGTCGCCGCTTCATTGATCTACCTTAATCTTCGTCTACGTGGGAGTGTGGCTCCACTGGAGGTTCTTCCGTAGCCTGAATTTGGGTTGACTCTTTGATATCACATCCTGTTAGTGGCTAGTGGCAAGGATTACGTAGGTTCTTTTTCACTATATACTAGACCATTGTGCTTAAACAGTGCCCCTAGTGATTACACAATTCAAGGACACGCGGAATTTAACAGAATTTGTCTTGCATTTTGCTATTATAAAAATTCAGTTCCTTTACAGCTATAAAGTATAGGACGTTGCTATGCTGCCACCCTTTTACAGCTGTAAGTATAGGATATTGCTATGATGCCACCCTTTGACAGCTGTATGTATAGGACGTTGCAATGATGCTACCCTTTTACAGCTGTAAGTATAGGACTTTGCTATGATGCCACTCTTTTACAGCTGTAAGTATCGGACATTGCTATAATGCTACCCCTTTACAGCTATAAGTATAGGATGTCAATTTGATGCCACTTGAGAAGAGTACTACTTGTGCAGAAAACGTAAATTGTTAATGCACAACCAGTAAAGTCATTTAAGGGGAGCTGCTACTTAACAAAATTACAGAACTTCAGAAAGACATCATTAATTTTTGTTCCACCTTATAAAACATATATCAATAATTTTAGCCAAACCTTACCAGTAGAATTATAAGTAAACAACAGTTGTTGTAGCTTTCCTTCAAATAAATTATTAAAATACCTAAAAGTTTCCCTGACACGAAAATCTTTCCGAAAGTGGCAACACTTTACGGCACCTCTGTCTTACTTGAACAAACTTTACTTGACGAAAGGCTTTTGTCTGTAGTTGTATTTAAAACGTTTACATATTTTCTTCTGTTTGTACTAGTTTCTTATGCGTTTACATATTTGTTATGTCTGTACTTGTTTGAATAAATTTACATATTTCTTAGTGGTTAGAGCGTCCACCTTGGATGCGGGAGGTCGCAGGTACGAAACCCCGTCCGAGCCATACCAAAAACATAAAAATGGTACTAACAGCTGCCTCGCTAAGCGCTCAGCATTAAGAGGTTAGTTTTAGGACTGGTCGGCCTGGTGTCAGAATAATGTGGCTGGGTGGGACATGATGCTACATGTCTGCGGAATGATGCCCAGTGCTAGACATCACTATCAACTGCCACACTGCAGACTTCATAGCGATATGACTAAGAAATTTTTCAAGCTACGTTAAAAATCCAAATCACACACACACACACACACACACACACACACACACACACACACACACATACACTTTTAAGATTTAAAATGAATACGATTTTAATGACCCATAAGTTTGTCCATTAAAGCCTGCACCGTATGCGATCGATTATTATAATGCAGATATAGTGGTTCCTGGCAAATTTAAGGATTTCAGACCTTCTTGTTGTGGCAAAAGCCTTACCGAATTCTATGGGTAACATCTGTTGTAGATACATCAGCCACGTCGGCCGTGGTTTTCAATCTTAAATACGGTAGACCGTACCAGCTTCCTTGCATAGAGATCTCAAAAGCTTCAGAGCACTAAATTAAGAAAGAGACGTAAAGAAGAGCGATTGTTAGGGTTATCTTCCTTGTAGTTGTTAATAAGAAAGTTCTGACCCCTTCATCAGTAACGGTTTCCTTTAAGTTTGCGAAAGGTAGCTTAAATCAATCAGATTGTAAACTGTGACGTTTTGCTTTCACTTTCAACTCTCTTTTGTTTGCGTTTGTTGGTTTACAGAGGCATACTATTTCTATTTCTTGCTATCAATCTTTGCAATTTGTACTTTGTAATTTTGTATTAACATATTCTTGGAATATCTTTACTTAATAATCCTCAGCGTAAATAGGTGAGCATCAAATTTTTATTATACTTAGTAATATGCTTTCTGTCGTCCGCAACCAATCTGATTCCTAATCTTGCAATATGACAACGTTGTTAGCTGGTACTTCTTTTATTTAATTTAATGATTTTTCAAATACCTTATATGTGACATTTTTCTGCTCAGTTATTTTAATAGTAAGGTTTAAAATAACAGGTTCCTCAAGTGTTGTGCCATTTACTAACAAGGGTTGTTACATTTTTTGACTATTGTGCCAGTGAGTACTGACATTTTCATTATATTGTAATGTTGTTAAAATTGTACTTGAAATTTTAAAGAAAAAATGTCTTATGTTAGTGTTGTCTTTCCCCACACGACTGATCTGTTGTTGTTATATCCTAGGGCAAAAACGTTATATTTGAGCTTCTAAAGATTCGGCGCTATACAAAGTCCTCGTTATTATTATTATTATTATTACGTCAGCAAATTAGCATTGTTAGTTCACTATTTGAACTAATGCGATCATAATTTTGGATTTTTTAAAATAATTTTGTGTTATCAGTATAGGAGTGTGTGAGCAGGAAAATTAGCGTTTATGCCAGTAAATAACACAGGAATTCATTAGATCATCTATTAAACTTGATAGCATTTTTATTTAAAGCCAAAATGCCATAACTTTACACAAATTTCACCATTCTTTCAATCTAACTTAAGTCTGGAAAGAAGGAAATATTTTGTTTTAAAACCCACGTGACATTAACCGTTCTTTGAAATAACCAAAATCTTAGGTGTTACGTGTAGGCTGGTACAAAAATAACAAGAGAAAAGAGTGACGCCAACAAGCTTTGTAAATTTTAACAAAATAATTTATTTCCCTAGAAAACAATGTAAAAATTGGAAATAAGACTTACGGTTTGTGAATATAATCCAAAATTTAATCCTAAGATTGAAAAATACAAGTCCTATCACTAAACAGTTCTAATAGAATCCAGGTTCGAATCTCGATGAAATTCCAATATAGAGGCGATGACGTCAGATCTCTGTACTGATGGTAACAGATCCTCGATTGAATCACAGTTTATAATGTTTCCGTTAAACTCCAGAATAAATTTCCTCTCAATTTCTTTGTCCCAGAACTTTTATAAATATAAAGCCCTTGTTTAGTTTTCTAGAGAATAAATTATTAAATCAAAAAATAGATGAACTTCAAAACAATCTGGCAACAACAATTGAAACCTCTTGAGCCCAGACTGTGAAGATTTTACCAGTTGAGCTTTAACATCTGGGACATTAAATTGTATTATGTTGTGTCCAGTTTGGGCTGAATGTTTTTTTCAAGTTGTTGAATTCAAGTGATTATTTTCTCTGGAAATACAAAAGCGCCCTGACAAAATTCTTGGTTAAAGACATTGTTACAAGTCTATGCTCTTAAAATAAGTAACAGTAAAGAGTGAAGACAACAAGCTTTGTAAAATTTAACAAATAATTTATTTCCTGACATTTTTTATTCCAATGAAACTTGGCTTTCTTGCTCAATAAATTTATCAGGGGTACAACAATTATGGAAAAATTGGAACAAAATTCCCGATAGTATCCAGTCATACCCAAAATTGGCATCAGTTGCTTTTTACTGATAGGCACAGGGAATTCAGAAATAGCTTTGACATTAGTATCTATAGGTTTAACGTGTCCATGTCACACGACGTGTCCTAGAAATGTTACACAAGCAAGGTAAATCTCACTTTTGGATAAATTAACTGTCAAACTTGCATCAGTGAGTCTGTCAAAGAAATTCCGAATCGTCGCTAAATGTTCTTTTCACGTGTCGTTGTAGATAATGACATCATCGATGTAAGCATCACACTTATCTAGACCAGATGTAATCATGTTCATTAAACGTTGAAAAGTACTAGGCGAACCTTTCATCCCAAACGGCATCACTTTATATTGACAAAGTCCATCTGGAGTCACAAATGCCGAAATTTCCTTTGCCCTTTCCATCAGTGGAATTTGCCAATATCCTTTCAGAAGGTCAAATTTGGTGACATACTTTACATTTCCAATTTTATCAATGCAGTCATCGATTCTTGGTAATGGAAATGAATCTGTTTTAGGCACACTGTTCACTTTCCTATGATCAGTGCACATGCGGAAAGTTTTATCTGGTTTCGAAACAAGAATACATGGCCAACTCCAATCGCTTATATTAGGCTCTATGAAATCATTTTCCAGCAAATACTGAATTTCTTATTTCAAGTATTTCTGTTTGAGAGGGTTCATCCTGTAAGTCTTATTGATCCCTAAATGACCAGCCAAAGGAGTTTCATGGGCCAGACTAAGTATTTCCTGTCTGTAAGATTCTGGAACTACAATTTGATAGTTCACTGACCATTCGTCACCAGCGGGTGCCTCGTGAGGTCTCCATTTTCTCATAAGAATCCCATTTTAATGAAATAACAGACAGATACTTCAGTGGCTTCAGTTTCACTAATGGCCTTTTGAAACAAACAGGAGATCTCAGGATCTTTTTCCTGTTCGACGACAAGTGACTGTCGTTTGTCACCCTGATGAGAATAAAGAGAATGAGTAGTTAAAAGAGGATCACTGTGATCAATACCATTTGATTGATCCAAACAAGGAGTAAAAGTGACCTCATCATAAGCCTGACCAATACATGTGTCAGCTAAAGGAATACTTTCCTGATCAACAGCATTCTCAAAAGCTTTCTTTGCCATAGCTCTAGTAACTGCACAAGCTGGGTATAAATCAGGGAATTCTTTTTCAATAGGATCTACTTTCTGATCCAAAGAAGGCTTATCAGTTACAAGTGGATTAACCACAACCTTGTCTTCAGCTAGGTCATTGCCTAGTAACAAATGAATGCCCTCAACAGGTAAAGAAGACACTATGCTGACAGTCACAGGTCCTGAAACTAAGTCTGATGACAAATTTACACAATGGAGAGGAACATTAACAAAGCCGCACTCTACACCCTGAATAAGAACACTCTCGTTAGGAGAAGACTTCACAGAAAAAGGCAAAGTACCTGATAATAAAAGACACTGAGAAGCTCCTGTGTCCCTTAAAATTTTAATAGGCATGGTATTGGCCGAATCACCCAAGAGTGGTATAGAACCCCTCCATATGAATGGTTCATAATTCTTCATAATAAAATCAGGCTGGGGTTTATGAGACCCAATAAATGTGTTGCTTTCAATACATGACCGTGACCTTGACCTCTTAGAAATAATAGCATTTGGAATAGGTCTGTCCTGATTCTGATGCTTATTTTTCAATTTGTAGCAATCAGAAATGACGTGTCCTTTTTTCTTGCAATAGGTACACGTAGGAAGAGATAAGGATTTCTGATCGAGCTTATCAGAAGCTTAATTTCTGAAAGTTGTGCCAGATTTAAATTTAGAAGGGCTCGTATTAGGCAGATATACTTTTTTACCATTAGACTGCTGAGTGGAAGACTTTCCTACAAAAGAAATTTATGAGCTAAAGAATACTCGTCTGCAGTACGAGCAACATTTTCCAAGGTTTCGACCTTATGCTCATCAAAGTAAGTCTAAATGTCACTATGGAGACAGTTCTTGAACTCTTCAAGTAATAAAAGTTGTCTGAGATTTTTGTAATCTTGATCAACTTTCTTGGCTAAGCACCACCTATAAATAATTGCTCTTTTTCTCTTGCAAATTCGACACGAGTTTGTCCAGCTTCTTTTCCATAGTTCCTGAATTTTTACCGATAAGCCTCAGGGACTAACTCATAACCCTTTAAGACGCACTCCTTAACCAGATCATAGTCAGCACTTTGCTGTAGTGACAGTGAATTGGAAATATCACTAGCTTTACCAGTAAATACTGTTACGTATATGTAATTAAATTGCTTGTGTGTTAGTTTTGAAATTCTTTTTATTTTATTTTTGTTTCATTACATTTTATTGTAATGATTATTGAAAGGATTCAAAATTCTTTTTCAGTAATTCGATATTTTCTTTTAGCAAATGTTGTTTATTTAAGACGTAAATGTGCTACATGAGAATTATTTTTAGTTAACCTAGTTCGTCTTGGGCTGGCAAGAACGTAAACAGGCAGTTAAATTGATTGGTCAGTATCAGGGCCATACTTTCCTTGCGTGATCACCATGTGTAAACAACACTATTTTATTATTGGTTTTTAAGTGGGGCTACACTGGCGTACGTGATGGATTTCATGTAGTAAGAGACCACATGACCCATCTCGCGAGACTTGAAATGATGTTTTTGGGGATTAAATACGCATTCTTAATATTCTTCTGGCAGAGTCGTTTTAACATCTTGAAGGAACAAGGTGTTTCTTTTTATTTGTTGCCAGACTGTTTGTTTTTCATCTGATTTTTGGATTTAATAATTTATTCTCCTGGAAACTCAACAAGCTGACTTTTTTTTTATAAAAAATCCTGAAAGATACTCATGGAAATTTATTCTGGAATTATTCGAAAACAAAAACTGTGATTCAATTGAGGAATTGTTGATATTCATACATTGGACCACATCTGACGTCATCGCCTTCCATATTTGTACGTCGTCGAGATTCGAACCTGGATTCTAATAGAACTATTTAGTGATAGGACTTGTGTTTTTCATTCTTAGGATTAAATTTTGGATTATATTCACAAACCGTAAGTCCTATTTATCAATTTTTACATTGTTTTCTAGGGAAATAAATTATTTTGTTAAAATATACAAAGCTTGTTGACTTCACTCTTTTCTTCTGTTACATTTGTACGAGCCTATACGTAACAATACACATTGTAATAATAGAGTCCAACGCTCCCTTCGCCATTTCAAAATTTCAGCAATTTTTTTTTTCCAAGAAGAGGAAAATTTTTGTCTACTTCTTTTTCTCTAAAAGGGGGCACTGACCTAATATTTTTAGTAACATGAAAACTTGAATGTGTAAAGTCTGAATGTGCTTTTCATTTGCCAGCTCTAATTCTCTTAATCTAAACTGATATTCCCTTTCTTCCTTCTCTCTTTCTCTCTGCAATTCTATTGCATTTGCATTTGTTTCTCTTCTATCTGTAACAACATTTGTTTCTCTCTCTCCTCTTTCTCCAATAGTATTTGTTTTTCTTCTTTCTGTAACTGCATTTGTTTCTCCTCTTTTTCCAATTGCAAACGCATTTGTTTCTATCTCTCTCCTCTTTCTCCAGCACCATTTGTTTTTCTTCTTTCTGAAGTTCAAGGTTTCTTAACTCTAATTCCATCTTATATTTTAATTTTAATTCCTTTATTTTTATGTCAGAGTCTGATACAGACTTACTGATCGAAACCAAAAGCATTTTTATCCAAAACATTCTTTTCCACCAAATGCTGGACCAAAATGTCTTTTATTTCTTGCTTCATTAAAGAAGCTTTTGCCTCAGAAATATCATATTTTCTGGCTGAAGCAAGTCATCTTTTTTTTTTCTTCAAAAAGCCTAACTCTTACTGGGTAGGATTTGAAAGAAAGATCTCCATTTTGGATGACTTTGTAAGAAAGCCTGTTGATTTCACTAAAGATTTATAAAATGTGAAATAATACTTGAGAGTTAAAAAATTCCGAAACTATGGGAATTTAAATTTCAAAAAGAACGTTTTCTGAAATATTTTAGGAAAATTCCTATCCCAAGGACGAGCGCCCAATTTTCTGTTACGACTCTATGCTCTTAAAATAAGTAACAGAAAAGAGTGAAGACAACAAACTTTGTAAAATCTGACAGATAATTTATTTCCCTAGAATACAAAGTGAAAAATTTAAAAAAAAAAGAACTTAAGGTTTTATGAATTAAATCCAGAAAAAATCCAAGAATTAAAAATAGATGTCCTAGTAATAAAAAGTCCCGAATGAAGCTGAGTTTGAGTCACGATGAAATACAAAATGGAAGGCAATGATGTCTGTTGTGGTCAGCGAAGTGCTGCTGTGTCAACAGTCTCTTGTTGAATCGCAGAAAATATTATTCCAGTTCTGAATTCAGTATAACTTCCAATAAATGTCTTTATCCAAGACTTTTGTCAGAGCACTTATGTATTTCCAGGGAAAAGAATCACTTGAATTCAACAATTTGAAGAAAATAAAAATTCAATCCAAGCTGGTCACAACATAATAACAACTTAACTTGTCAATTATTTGGAGCCCAACTAACAAACCTCTATCAAAAACAACAGTTTATACAACTACCTAAGACGCAAAACAGATTCCCGGATCAGGGTCAAAAGTTCATTGTTCTGGAAAAAATAGAAGTTTGTAACAATTGATACATTCTACTTGTCACGTAATCCAGGTATGACCTTGACTTAACTTAATGATTTTTACTCTGAGATAGATTTTAAAAAATAATATAAAAGTTGTTTACTAAAACTGTCACTGATTTTGCAACAATGTCAGAAACTAGATACAATGTTTCTATTATTATTTGTTTACGTCAGTGAAATAGAAAATAAAAAATCTATCATTCAGGTCATACAGAACAGAACTCAATGTTACATTGCAATAGCATGTAATGGAATTAAAAAATTTAAAACTAACAAACAAATAATTAAATATACATAACAACATTCATTGGAATTTTATACTGCATTCAAACCTGGAATAATATTTCTGTGATTCAGCAAGAGACTGTTGACACATCAGTACGACGCAGGCCATAACAGACTCTTTTATTACTAGAACTTGTGTCTGTAATTCTTGGATTACTTTTGGATTTAATTCGCAAAACCGTAAGTTCTTTTTCCTCATTTTTCACTTTGCATTCTAGGGAAATAAATTATTTGTTAAATTTTACATAGCTTGTTGTCTTCACTCTTTTCTGTTATTTATTTTAAGAGCATTGACTCGTAACAATCTGAAGAAGACAAATAAGCCTAGACAGGTAAGGATCATGTTTGAACTTGCAAAACGTAAAATTCCAAGCGTGGAATAAGCACTTGAAGCATCAATAGGAAACAAATGTGCACCCTCATAATTATGGGTGCTGAAGAAATAAACCTAGCCAGCGAGATCCTTGGCAAGGATCGTAGGATAAGAAGCCCTGGGTGACAGCAGATATCCTCGACCTCTGTGATGTGGGAAGAAAACTGAGGAAGAACTAGGAGACCTTGAAAAAGCAGAAAAATACAGGGGGATTTTAACAGGATTAAGAAGAGCTTAGAAAGCGAATGAAAGCTAGACAGAGGACCAATGCAAGGAAATCGAGAAAAACTTGAACTCGAATAACAGTTAAAAGACATATCAGTTGGTGAAAGACCTGACAGCAAGGAAACAGGGGAAACGTGCCATGATCTACGACAGGTCTGGTAAGAGTCTCACAGAATATCAAACCTTTATAACCAGAAAACTTCTGGTGGCAGTTTATAATGATGCTTAACACTGGAGCATCATGACGCAGACATTTATCATCATGTTCCACCCAGTCACATTATCCTGACAGCAGGCCGACCAGTCCTAACACTGACTTCTTAATGTTGAGCGCCAAGCGAGGCAGCTACAATTACCATTTTTATAAGTCTCTGGTATGATTCGGCCGGGGTTAGAACCCGCGACCTCCCGCTTCCGAGGCGGAGGTTCTAACCACTTAGGCCATCAGAGCTGTCAACTTGTTGTGAAACAAAGAACTCAGTGTTTGGGAACAGACCATTTAATTTTCGTTTTGGGTGGGGTGTTTGGGAATTTGAATTTTCTTTCGAGCCGAGCCGCGATAATTTATTATGTTACCTAAAAATAGTGGATATAATATCGTTCTTGACTGTCTAGAAGCCACCCCAACCCACCCTCGGAAAAATGAAGTCGTCGGTTGAGTAGAAGAAGGATTGGTAAGAATGTCTTCAATCGATCGGTGGTTAAGGATAGAACATGGAAGGAATTTTACTGATTAAGTGGACATATGAGAGAGAGAGAGAGAGAGAGAGAGAGAGAGAGAGAGAGAGAGAGAGAGAGAGAGAGAGAGAGAATTTAACACAATTGTTCGCAGCAAAAACGTACGTATGAAGATGTATGGAGCCAGATACTTGCTGTCCTTAACCTTAAAACCAAAGAAAATGAGCATTGTCAACAATACTCCCATACATATTTCACTAACTGTGCCAATCCCTTCCATTAATGTAATTCTGCCACATTGGCAGACGGCCAATAAATCATCACATCATGGCCGTACTTCCCCTATGGACAGTCACAGTGAGAAAAGTAACGTCCTTTGACAGCAGCTACGATCGTCATCAAATATATATATATATATATATATATATATATATATATATATATATATATATATATATATATATATATATATATATATATATATATATATATATATATATATATATATATATATATATATATATATATAATGAGCTATTTCTTACGATTGTTGTAATGGGCATACATTAGGTTACATGCTGGATTTAGTTGGTTTATCGTACATATATTGTAAGGGACACCTAATAGGACCGAAGCTGGCTTTAGGAGGTTTATCTTACATATATTGTAAGGGTCACCCAATAGGACAAAAGCTGGCTGTAGGTGATTTATCTTACATATATTGTAAGGGACACCCAATATGACAGAAGCTGATTTTAGGTGGTTTACATTACGTCTATTACAAACGTCTTTCTTTAGGTGGTTTATCTGACGTCTATTGTACAGGTCATTCAGCAGGTCAGATGCTAACTTTAGGTGGTTTATCCTATTAGAATATATAAGAAGTCTGGAGAATTAACATAAATCCACCATCAGTGATAAGCGGATCTTTATCCTAGTACATGCTAGAACCGCATATCGAACCAGGGACTGCATATGCGTTAAGCATGCGTGTTAGAGCTATGATCTTGAGGACACATATTTCGAACCAAATGTAATTGTCATGTTAGGTCTAGTAAGAACACTGATGAGTTGGCACTAGTCTAAGTAACAAAAATTTTGAACATTTCTCGCCATAGTTATGTTCTCAGAAAGATCTGCATATCTACTTCTCTATCCAAGTATATCTTTCTAACTATTTCTGTCTCTCTCGCAGCCTATTTCGAAGTGCACATCTCAAGCAAAAATCCCAGGTTTAGCTACCTGCCTCGAGAACGACAGACATAAATAAACTTTAGAGAAGTAGAGATATTAGCCTCCTTCAGAAATAACTTTCATTTGTCATGGAACATGCATTGCAACTGGAAACTACATGACAGTGATTGATACAGCTCACGCATGGTACATATCCACTACATGCATAACTGCTATTATAACAGACTTAACATAAGAGACCCACTAAGTAATGTAATATGTATCATTCATTGTTCGTCCATGTCAGTTAACTCTTTCTGTAAGGATACTTGAATGATAAAGCGGTTTGGGGCAAACTGTGTACTTGTTGGTAGCGTTATTGACAGGGTGGGATTAGAATTTGTTATGTATAGTTCCGTTTTTTTGTTTATGGGGAAGGTGCAGAAAAGGAGAAAATTTACGGGATCGTATGGCGTCATGAGGCTCTATACTCCATTCTTCTGTGCCCCTGTCATATCGTTCCTCTTAGGCGTGTTTGAGTGCATATAAGCATGGCAACACACATTTGTTTGAGGAGGGTTGAGATATTTCCTCCTTGCTTTCATGGTTTCTCGTGTATTTGCATGTACATCCTATGTATTTACAAAAACTTGCTAAGTCAATTATTGCTGGTTCGAGTAGGGTTCCAAAACATGACTTTTCTTACCAGACTGTCTGTTCCAAGGTCACATTCCTTGATATAGTCAAGCTTGTTTCAATGGCTAGTTGATGACGTAGAGTTTCGTGATTGTATATTCCCGTGAAACGGTGACAATCTTATCGCTGGCTGCTACGATTGAAAAGAGGACCGATTGTCGCCGATGGCTCTCGTACATAATAGGATCATTGTATGGCTTCTGATGACGGTTTTATTGGGAGAAACTTAGATGAGTGTAACGTTCAGTTTCTGGCAGAACATACAAATAAACATCGCCATCACATTATGATATACGGTTACGGGGTGGGGGGTGGGGAGGGAAATCGCTTTAGGGAAGAAAAACAAAGTCGCATTTTTGTATATGAGAATTGAGTTGTACCTATCTCCCACTCCTAACATCTTCGGCATTTCCGCCAACGCAAAAACGGAATACTGATATCGCCAGTTTGGTACTGTTGGAATCACCTGACTGCAACATAACTTCGCCTGAAGTAAGAGACCGTATTATTCATATTGGTTAATGGGAAGACCAATACGCTACAGCGGAGACTACGTGAGTGAAAGGCTTAACTTCTGATGACTGTGATGTGATGTGATTATGATTTTTAACGTAGCTTTAACAATTTTTCAGTCATATCGCTACGATGTCTGCAGTGTGGCAGTTTATAGTGATGTCTAGCACTGGGGCATCATGCCGCAGACATGTAGCATGATGTCCCACCCAGTCACATTATCCTGACACTAGGCTGACCAGTCCTAACACTAACCTCTTAATGCTGAGCGCCTAGCGAGGCAGCTGTTAGTACCATTTTTGTAAGTCTTTGGTATGACTCGACCGGGGATCGAACCCACGACCTCCCGCATCCGAGGCGGACGCTCTAACCATTACGCCACCGGAGCGGTCTCTGATGACTGTACTTAACTGGAACAGAATAAACCATTGTATTACATTCTTGATTTTTTTTTCTTGAGGAAAGTCTTGAGATGGTTAAATGTTCTTTATTCTGCTCAGGGCCGGATCAAGTCAAGTGTTGAGAGAGTGGAGGGGTTCCAAAACTTCAAGAGGGCCCTGGCTTTCTTCGAAGGGGCACCAAAGCAAAGGTCTGTGTCTACTTACTCAAAGTGTGTATAATACCCAATAAATGTGAGCAAGAATAAAACGATGGTCAAGTTTCAAGTGACTGGACGATTGTTAATTTTTTTTGCCGGGTTGGGTCCGCCCCGAACCGGACATAAAGATGTAATCGTTTGTAGCTATGTTCACTGTGAAGTTTTATTCTTAGTAATAATAATAATAATAATAATAATAATAATAATAATAAAGACTTTATTTAGTGAGGGTAACTCAGTTAGATACAAAACAGAACTACTCAGCCTTGAGGCCCTCTGATATATATATGAAACAATTCTCGATTACTTTACTTGTTATAATTATCAATTAATTTACTTGTTGCTATAATTATTATTATAAAAAAACTTCGAAAAAAATGCTTCTGTAAGGTTTTATCGTTATCCACACAAGAAAACCAAACCTACTTACTGCATTAGCAAAACTTACACAAGTCAACGTTCATTTGGAATGAGTTGGTAAATTTAAGACGGCATTTAAGACGTAGATATAAACACATAGTGCTAAGCAATAATAACCTCCGGCTGCACTAATTTGATTGGTTGCGGTTTAGAATGGAATGCAATACATACACACCTGTTCATTCATAAACCAAGTGTGTGAGACACATTTCAAGCACTCCAGACTATGTTTAAGAGAGAGTTGTGAAACAGACCACTGATCAATTAGACAATGCGTTGAAAGGAGCTACTTTTGAAGAATCTTTCTTACATTTGAGATAGATAATTGTTCCTTCCTTGTGAATTCCCATAAAAAAGGAAAGGATTTCATAAACTAAGGAGCTGCGGACGTATAGGATCTAATTTGCTGTAACGAATTTCTCCTTCTTGACAATGAGTGCAGATGTTTGGCAAAATATACAACGGAAATACTTCCCTGCTTCTTACTCGGATGTGTTACTTAGAATTATTAGCGACGCTTTCTTTACAGAATAACATTCTGTAAAAAAAAACAACAACAAAAACAAAAAACCCCCAAAACAAACCCCCCCCCCCCCCAAAAAAAATCAAACCTAATAGCTCTTTGGTTTTGAAAAACTTAGTACGTGTGCTGATTGGATTTCGAATACACAAAGGACAAACTTTGCAAAAGTTACATAAAAATGTTGCTAAGCACAGTCAATTTAGTGTCCATCAGAAAGACAGAAAAATGTTACAAGAAGGGGAAAAAGAAATCTGGATACGAAAATGCTGGAGATGATCCAAAAAATAACGCGGAGGACCAGTCTAGATCGCTGAAACAGAAGGAATACAACAACCCTTGCGAAGAAGTAGATCAGATTCCAATAACAATGACGGTGAGTGAAAAAATATTAATTCATTTATGGACATGAAATACATTTCTGAACATAATTTCAGTCAGGTACTTAGTTTCATCTTTACTTCAAAGTACTTTCAATAACAATTTGTTTCATGTAGATTTCTGAAAAGCATGCCCACTGAGCATTTAAAACTTATAAACTAATCATGGGGACATAAATCAATGACACATACACATACTCAGATTTACTATAAATCATACAATTTAACATGGGTACAATGTTTTTGAATCTAGCGAGACATTAAATGGACGAAAATTTGATCACGAAAATAACAAAATTGTTGTTGTTGTTGTAGGGCTTAACGCCATTTTTCAGCACACAATAGGCTATCCATGGCCGCCAGTATTATTGGTCGAGTAAGAACCCGGGAAAACCCCGGAAAGAACCACCGACCCACGAGAAGCTACTGGCAAACTTTCTCACATATCTACATTGGCCGAATCCGAGACTCGATCCCACGCAGACAGAGGTGAGATGGCAGTGATCCGTAACGGACAGCGCTTTAGACCACTAGGCCACTCGGGCCCCCCTCCCACCCCCAAATAACAAAATAGTTAAATAATATGAATATGGCAGATGAGACAGTCGCGAAACTTTAATGCCGCTAACATGCTTATTTAAGAGAATACATACAACTTTATGACTTACAGTATACCCTTTTCCATTATTTGACACAGTCTTATTTCAAACAACCCTAATAAGTACATACATACATACATACATACATACATACATACATACATACATAACTTTATCATATACCCCTTTCGCTATAATATGGCTGTAAAGTATCAATACCACCAAATATGTAGAAATAAACATTGCCATATATTCCTATATATAGAAAATCTAATTGTGTGCATCTCTCTCTCTCTCTCTCTCTCTCTCTCTCTCTCTCTCTCTCTCTGTAAGACATCACACTGTGTATAGAATAAAAGAACATTATACTCGATCTTAGGAAGTACCTATTTTTCTTCAGATTAATCAACGTTATATTTACGTAGGTACATTACAGTTGTATCAACGTTAGATCTACGTAGGTACATTACAGTTGTATCAACGTTGTATCTACGTGGATACATCACAATTGTTTATTTCATCTTAATTCACGTCATTAAAGATGGACTATAGCCCTCATATGAAAAGCTGTCTCTTTGTAATGCGAGTAACTTGCGCTGTAAAACATCCACGAATGTGACTCCTATTTTGATTGGTTGAGCGTCGAACTTTGTATTATATTGAATCAGCTTCAAATTGTCGGAAAAGATAAGTCAGTTCTGACGTCATTTTATTACATCTTGTCTGACGTAGTGCCACGTGGAAATAACTATTCAACGATTTCTCCAGGAAAAAGGAAAAGATCGATGATAAGTGTCTCGTGTTGTCATGACTGACATGAAAAGTGTGTTGTTTAGATAATCAGTAGACAATGCTTATCAAATCACAGTTATTCAAATATGATGAACTGACACAGGCTGTGGGTGAATTAACAGCAATCATATTAATTAGCTTCCTTGCTGATTCATATTACATGTTAAATCATATCTTATACACGCAGTTTGACCAAAAGCAGAATTCAAGATATTCTTCGTATTTAACAATGTTCAGTTGTAGAACGAAAGCGATGTGAATTAAATAGATGGAAATAAAACTATTTGGTCCTGATATTGCCTGCTGTTTATATTTGCAACTCACACTTGTGAGGACGTTCTAATAATGTTTTTAGTGCAAGGATCCTCGTTAAATATGTTCAGGTGATCAAACAGCTGAGGATTAAAAGAAAGAGATTAATCAAAGGCAACTGAGAAAGATATGTAAATATATTTAAAGATATCGTTTCTATTTTATATTTTGTGGCGAGTCGGGGGTTGGTTAGAGGCGGGCGGGGGAGGATACAACATTTTAAACAAAATAGGTGTTTTCGAGTTCAGGAAGAACTTCACTAATTTCATCCATATCATTAAATATGCCCCATGACGGTAAGATAATGGCTGACTTCCTCAGGAACATCCGCTTAAAGGAATTAAATTAGGCCAATTTATCTTCTTTTGTATGATGCGAGGGCACAAGTGATGAAAGTCTACTGGCTTAAGATGTTGAAAACTGAATAGAATTTTTTTGTGTGGTAACGCCTTATATCTTGATAGCGGATCGTTCTGATGCTGTTTTGGTTCAGTCGAAACCAATTTTTTTTGTACTCACTAACGAGAGCCTCTGTGGCAGATTGTCGAGGAAAGCAGTGATAAAACTACTCGTGGAAACAGTCGGGAAGCGATTCCCAAGCAGCCGAACGTACTTAAACAAAGATCTCTGCACTAAATCAAGAAAATTGAAACCATCTTATCATAGAAAGCAATTCTTCTTAAGAGTATTCAAGTTTTCTACTTCCAAACATAGTATATTAACCAGTAAATAAATTATCCATATAATTTGAAATTATCTATAAAAAATTAAATAACTAAATAAGAGTAAAATAAAAATATTTATCTGTATTTTCTCCCCAACTTAAAAAAAAAATCTATTTGGTTTATTCTAGGTTGAAGACGATATAAGAGGAGGTGATGGAGAAATAACTTCAGGTAGGCTTGAAATTATATTTTGAAATACATTTTAAATTCACACTTGCAGTCAAAAAAGTTTGCTTTCCTCATTCTTTTGTAAAAAAAAAAGATTGTAAGCCTATTATGATATTC
>JAECUM010029941.1:0-14004 GCA_016617855.1 Megalonaias nervosa
AAAGCTCTGGTGTTCTGATAGTAACAAATCGATAGCTACAGTGGGCTGCAGAGCAAAAGTCTTCTGGAAATTTTGTGTTAATCTTTAACTAGAATAATTTGTCCTAGATTGTTGGATGCTATCTGAATCTTTAGCACAACTATAGTCCGTTAGGGAAATTACTGTTTTGTCAGATGTGTTTCGCTGTTGGTGAAAGATACGTATCTTTCCACATTCATTTGGCTATGCTGATTTCAGCCTGTGACCCAGCATAAAATGCTTTGAATATAACCTATGTAAACAATATAGCATTTGCTTTACACTGCCCATTGGTTCATACTTAATAACTGTGTGATAGGTACCTATATTGTGCACCGGTGACAGAAAATAATAACATATTATAAACACAGTGCACACTAAGTTTAATAAATATATTCTGGGTCTCAAAAGCAGACGGTTATACCTATATTTCGTAGTTCCATACTTAAAAACATTACTGTGGCAACATAAACCGGTCATAAAACCAAAGGGTCAAATTTTACTGGTCTTTAATTGTTTTAAGAAATCTTCTCCTTCAGAGATGAAAATGTGCTATTTATTTTGGATTTTAATGTGCCGAATTCAAAAATGACAATTAAAACAACTGATTGGCTACCGTTTCCAAGATATTTAAGTGTTTACATTTTACATCTATGTATATTGCGTAGATAGTAGAGTTCTAATCATAAATTGTAAACCTAGGTCTTTTCATGTGTACATGGTTGCCTTACATGATAATAGTTCACATGTCCTTTCAAAAACAGCAGAAGGCTTATATAAATAATATTTATTATGAAACAAAAGGCAAAAACTATTATGTATATATGTAGAAGTATATAGTTTAGTTCTTATTCAGTATCTACTCGGCGCTTATTTATTAAAGGGAGCATCTTTTGTGACTGTCCAGCAATAGTCTGCAAGCATTGATGGGCTCCATTTGCCCTGATAGCGTTTCCCCATTGCTGCAATATCATGGTGAAATCGCTCGCCGTACTCCTCGCTCACTGCTCCGCAGTATCAGTGGAAATAAATCTAGATGAGAGTGCAAAAAATGTATCTTTAGTGACATGTTGCAACCAAGGCTTTTTTTATGCCTTCAGGAAGCTTTCCAGCAACTCCCTGGAGTTGTCTGCCTTGCTGTTTCCGAGAAAATGTTTTATCACTAACTGGAAGGTTTTCCATACCGTCTTTTCCTTGCCACGCATTGCACGGTCAAATGCATCATCTCGAAGAAGTTCACGAATCTGAGGACCAATAAAGACACCTTCCTTTATCTTAGCTTCATTTAATTTTTAGCGGACGTACTTGAAAGCTGATTGTGTTTTGCCCATGGCCTTTACAAAGTTCTTCATAAGACCCAGCTTGATGTGCAAGGGTGGTAACAATATTTTCTTTGATTCAACAAGTGGTGGAAGCTGAACACGTTTCCTCCCAGGCTCCAATGACTGTCGGAGTGGCCAGTCTCTCTTGATGTAGTGGGAATCTCTCGTACGACTATCCCATTCGCAGAGAAATCAGCAGTACTTTGAGTATCCAGTCTGCAGACCAAGCAAGAGAGCAAAAACCTTCAAATCGCCACAAAGCTGCCACTGGTGTTGGTCATAGTTTATGCACATCAAAACTTGTTTTATGTTTTCATGTGTTTCCTTCATATGGACTGCACGACCAACTGGAATTGATGGCAAAACATTGCCAATATGCAGCAAAACAGATTTAAGACTCGTCTTCGATGAATCAAAGAACAGTCTACACTGGATTATGAACGATGTTGAGGGCTGCCATGAAACCATCGATGCTGTTGCAGGCTACCAGATCACCTTCCGTGAAGAAGAATGGGACAATATCATGTTGATGGTCTCGGAACATGGAAATCCTAACACCACCTGCCAGGAAATTACACTTCTGTAGTCTGGAGCCCAACAGCTCTACCTTACTCTTGGATAGTTCCAAATCCCTCACAAGGTCATTCAGTTCATCTTGTGTTATGAGTTGTGGTTCAGAGAAGGAGGATGGGAGATAATATGGGTCATGTGACATTGATGGTTCAGGACTAGAGGTTCATCTTCCTCGTCTTACACAAGTGAGAATGATTCTGGTGCATCAGGAACTGGCACTCATTCTCCGTGGGGTACTGGGCGTATAGCTGATGGAATGTTTCGATAATGCACAGTCCACTTTCTCTTCTTTGACACACATCTCCCAACTGGAGGCACCATGCAGAAGTACCAATTGCTGATATGAATATGTTGGCTTTCTCCAAATCATTGGCACTGCAAAAGGCACAGATTTCCTTTTCCTGTTCAACCTCTGGCAAAGATTTGTTGCACAATTTTTGCAACATATGTGTAGGACCCACCTCTTCTCCTGATCTCCAATTTTACAGCTCAAAAATGTGATAGCTTTCTTAACCAAATTCGGCGAAAGTCACTGCACCTGAAACATAGCAGAAGTTATCTGCATTGTTCACAGAAGTAGGAGGCATCTCTGATCACTGTGGCTAAACAGAAGTGTGTCCCTTTGCAAAATTAAGCACTGACAAATTAGAGAGCACGACACTGTATGATTTCTAGAGCTGATTTAGGGCAATTTTTTCAGCAGAGAGATGTAAGCTTAGTTATGATTGCATCATCCATGACTTCAAAGAATAACATGACGCAATTCATATCATGTATGGTGCAATACCATCTTCAGATTTAATCATTCATTGTTTTGCCTAAAAAGCAAGTACTATCCAAACCCAGTCATAGATGTATTCATAGATCCAGTCAAAGATGTATATTAGTCATTTCTAGTTTAAATTGAGACCCCTTCCCTTTACAACGCATTTATCCTCCGCCATTCCTAAGTCAAGGGTTGTATATATTGAACCAGTATCATATCTTTAAAACTAGCGCCGCTGAACAATTGTAAGCATCATTTTCATTCTCAGTGACCCGGAAGTAGTAAAGTTTGACAACATTTATTTCGGAAGCATTTTTGACTGTAGACCAGAATTATCAGTATACACATAAATGTCATTTAACCAGTATATGAGAAGCATTCAAAAAAGAAACATAGTTTACATAATTCCATAAACCGGGAGAGGGGAGGAACGAGAGAATTAGGATTATGGTCAGTCAAAGGTCTTTCAGTCATGCTTTCTTTCACATGAGTGTATCTTTAAGTGAACTAAAGAACGTTTGCATAAGAAGTTATGTTGTGTTTTATGTATCGAATGGTGTTTAATGCAAAGTGAGTCAAAGATTTGCATAAGATTGTATTGTATTAAAAGAAGTAAGAGCGAAACAGAGTCTACATAAAAGTCGTAACAAACTTGCACAAATATTAAGTATGGCATTTCCAGTCGATTATGCAATGTCCATTGTGAACGCTATTTACCTAATTTTATTATTTTAACGCTCATTTTAATCTTCATGTCGTATACATTTTCCTAGTCCTATTAATGACCTAAATTAGCCACAATGACAAATATACGTTACGGAAGATATTTGATCCAAGTTAATCCGATACTTCTCTAATTTAGATTCAAGAGGAAGGCTTGTATTCGACTATTTTTAACATATTTCGACGCAATCTTTAATGACAAAGAAAGAAGCACAGAGTGGTACTTATATTGCAACGCGATTGGGTAGACTAAACCGAAAAAGAGCATGACTTCTATACTAAATGAATAAGTCATGATAGAAGAGTGTGGGAGGAATCTGACCTTACCTACAAACCCAGTTGTTCTATTTTTCAGTAGATTATACCTGAAATTGAGATTGTACTATATCTTGATGTGATACCTCTTACGACACTAATATTGTTATCGTAAGTAGAAATATCAGAAAGGATAAGAAATGTGGCTTGATATATTATAATTGTACACACATAAGTCTTTTCTTCTTTTACAAAATGCACTGTGGTAATTCTTCCCATTCGAAGACATATTCTGGCATTCCAACACATCAAGGAACGTTCAAAACAAAAGGAGATATTTAAATACAAATCCTAAAGTAACGGGGAACATAGAGAATGTTAGCAAAATCAAGGTCCGGTGCACATAATCTAATGCCAGTCAAACCACAGCTAAAAGGTACAAAGAGGTTGGTTGGGATGGGTGTTGAGTCATTCCCTGGCAGAAATCATCCTAGATGCTATAGAAATATAGACTTTTAATGAGCAGCATTTTGTTGGAGCAATAATGCATTTGAACGTAAACACGATGGAGATAAAAGATATGGCCTCAAAAATGTTTCTAAGATGACGCGTTAGAACATTTGTAGGACATATGGCAGGATCAAAAATAAGTCACAGTGGAATTGTTACGCGTCAAGGCTCTTATAAAAAGTAACAAGAAGAAAACAACAAGCTTTGTAAAATTTAATAAATAATTTATTTCCCTAGAAAACCAAGGTAAAAATGACAAAACGAACTTACGGTTTTACGAATCAAATCCAAAATTAATCCAAGAATTAAAAAATAGAAGTCATATTATTAAAAAGTCCTAAATGAATATGAGTTCGAGTCCCGATGAAACCAAAATAGAAGGCGATGGCGTCTGTCGCAACCTTCAAAGTGTAAATGTGTCAGCAGTTCCTTGATGAATCACAGATAATATTAATCCAGTTTTAAATTCCGTATAAATTTTAATAAATGTCTTTATCCAAATATTCTGTACGAGCACATATATATTTCCAGGGAAAAGAATCAATAATTCCATAAAATAAAATTTCAATTCAAACTGGTCACAACAAAAAACCTTTAAGTGTCAATGGTTTGGAACCCAAATGCACCAATTCTATCCAGAAAACAGTTATACACTAATTTAAGACGCAAAACAGATTCCCGTCTGAGGGTCACATGGTCATCGTTCCAGAACAAAATAGAAGCTTTTTACATGTGTAACATCACGTACTCTCAGTATGACCGTAACTGAAATCAATGGTTCTTACTCTGGGAAAGAATAGTAATAAAAAAAATTAAAAAGTTGTTTACTAGATCTGCAACTGTTTCTGAATCAAGGTCAGAAACTAGATACAGTGTTTCTATTAGTATAACAGTCAGGTCAAACAGAACTGAACTGAATTTCTGGAAAATGTCAAATCCAGTAAACAAAGTTACCTTATAATACCATGTAATGGAATAAAAGAAATTAAAACTAACAAACAAATAATTAAATTAAATATACATAACGGGAATAAACATGACAGCTTCCAATGATCATATTTCCGCAAATTTACATGTATACGACAAACCTAACCATTTTGTAGCATGATTAAAGAACAACTTTTAAGTGATGGACATGAAAACATCCTTCTGTTGACCGTATTCTTCTTCTTGACATTGAAAGGAATTCATTTATGTAGCAAAGTAAAATATGTGTTATATTGATATTTTAATGTATCAGTTGTTACGCCTGGCAGCCAATTTCGTAGAAGGCTTGCTAAGAACTAGTTTTATTGTTATATTTTAATCTCTTTTAAACTAATGTGTGTAATGTCTTATTAGGGCTATCGATGGGTCCAGCCGGATTATTAGTGCAAGGTATGTATCGTATGTACTCTTTAAAGAATTGTTATTTATGAACGTATAAGCAATAGCAAAGCCAGCTTTTGCTCGAAATAGATTTGATGTTATATATCAAACAGCATTTCAGCATCATAATGAAGTTTTCTATTTATGCGACGATAACAATGTAGCAAACGTTGAAGGAATATATACCACATACATTAAAAATAACATGGCATTTAAAGTGTTTGTATAAAGCATTTTGATATACCAATACAATTGGTATATCAAATTGTGATCCTCCCATGGCGCAATAATACGCATATATAAACAGTTTTGCGACCGTCTGCAGTTGATTCTAGATCAATGATGAATTTCCACACATTGATCATTGGTGACAATGAAAATGATGATAAAAAGTATTAATAATCCTCGTTTTCTAAATGAATTTAATATGGTACACATTTTCATCACAATCCTTTCTGTTCCCCCTCCCCTCTCATGCAGAACGGACAAACTACGCAGAAATGTGAGGTGAGAGAGAAAAGGAATTTGAACTGGAATAAAACCTTGAAATTGAAATTACACCAAGTAACCTACGATAATATGGTTCGTCGTAACGATACGTGTGCACTTTCCTTGGGATTTATCTAAAGAGTTTATCAATGATACAAAGTTGCAAACCGTGTCAACATTAAACAGTATATATCTGGGTTATGTGGTACTCTCTCTCTCTCTCTCTGGACTATCGCAGCAAGATACGGCTAAACTCTACGAAATGACGAACGTAGACGATTTTCGTTTTGTGTCATCCCACGATATCTCTGGACTTATGAATGATGGTTAAAGTTAAGTCAAACCTACCAAAGGATGAGAGAGAGAGAGAGAGAGAGAGAGAGAGAGAGAGAGAGAGAGAGAGAGAGAGAGAGAGAGAGAGAGAGAGTTTTAAAGTCACACAGACGAGAGAGAGAGAGAGTTTATGGTCGGTGGTCCTGTTACTAAAGCAGAATAATGACTTAGATCAGCTGTAAATATATTAAAATATTTTAATTACCTCTTGTTGGTTCGTCATTTCGCTTAGTTTCCATTCCATATTAATTTCCATGAGCCAGTACGTGAATGGCTTAGCGTCTATGTGAATGGCGTAGCTAACCAAGTGCTTGTAGTGATCTACTTTTATTATTAAAACCATTTTTCATATTTAAATTATAAGTGTGTATTATATTCATTTTATCAATGTGAAGAAAAATAGAAACTAAAAAACGAAAACAATCAACTTATTAATATGCAGATGTGATTGTGAATAGCCACAAAAGGCATAGAACTACATTTTGTAGCGGACATACTCAGGGATGTGAGGAGTTCATTCACTCGGTCAATATACAGCTGCCTGTTGTAAATCTTAACTCCGTTCAAAGGGCAAATATATGTATTTGTATGTGATATAAATAAAATATATGTACAGTATGTACGCTGTTTCAATGATATACCACTCGTTGTATAAATTTTCCATTAAAAGGAAACTCTGCATATTCTCTATTAATCTATATTTACATTTAAAGCTACCAACTTTAATATATATATATATATATATATATATATATATATATATATATATATATATATATACTTACCTTTCAATTTAAAGCTGGCAACGTTAATCAGTCAGTCAGACTCAGAGCAAGTTACAATGGAAGATCAACGCGAGATGATACTCCACAGCTTCACTTAGACTCATGCTCTCAGGACCCTTATTACCAAGGTAAATATTTTAACTTTATAGCTTAATTATTGAGAAAATCTTGAAATTGAAAAGACTTCGTGGTTTTCGCAGAATACTAAGATGCAGAGTAGATATCCGTTTCTCCTGCAGAATTTATTCCATCAATATTCATTAAGCATACCATTAGCATAATAAAGCTTTAGATTGTATAAAGTTACCGACTGCATTTCCTCCGTTAACTCAGACAAGATTTCTGTGTGCCATCATATTTGTACAAACCTACTAGCAATTAAGGAACATATTTGCCTGGTTATTGCAAGTTAAAATAATGGATTGTATGGAGTGTACGGTCAAACATTATGCCAGAAGGACAGAATAGGGACCATTGTTTTCATTCTCTCAATTTCTAAAGGAAGCGAGACGGAGAAACCAAATATCAACCAATTAAACTTTGTCAAAAATGAAAGCATTTTGACTAGCTTTTCAGAATAGGTATACTGCCTGTTATAATGTCGTTTCCCAATAGAATTACACGCCACCAAATGGTCTACGGTCTTCGAAACGATAAATAAAGATATATATATATATATATATATATATATATATATATATATATATATATATATATATATATATATATATATATATATATATATATATAACTATATATATATATATATATTTATATAGATATATATAATTTGGGAAAACATTGACGTAAAACAAGAGAATGAATGAGAAAGAGAGAGAGAAGAAGAATACACAAGGATGAGTCGTACCCTATCATAGGTACACAAATCTGAACTGCACACATGTCTTCAAAAACTCTTTGCTTTATAGAAAATCTGAAGTAGAACATTGCGAAAAATATTATTAGCAGATTGGTGGTTACATTCAAAGAACTCAGGATCAGACATGTACCATTTCAGAGAATTACAGTTTACTTTAGAAGCGTTATTTCTGAAAGATATGAATGAGTTGGGGATCTGATATATTTATTTTGTGGCATATATGCGTTTACATGCACAGGATGTGAGAAATTCTTTCCAATAATTATCATCTTTTCTTTTTGTGTTGTTTTGTCTGGTTTTGTAATGGGCTTAGTCTTTGTAATCTCTCAAATTTCCAAAGGATGACAATCCCGTCATAACCTATTATAAAATTCTCAACGTAGGATAGATCTTTGTAATAGAGAATCGTCTCTCTGGGCATGCAGTTCAGGAACCGGTAATACAAGCGTCAACTCCCGTGAGGGTCATAATTTAAAATAATATTATTTCTTAATAGGTGCAATAAAAATTTACAATGACAATGGGTTTTCACATTTAGAAGATTCAAACTTTAGTTTAAAGAAAACCCTCCCTATCTGACATTGAAACCGCGAAGCTGACGAATGTCCGCTGAAGACGCTCCATCTTGTTTATATTTGTCCATTCATATCACTCAGTAATTCAAATCGTTCGCACATTCCATTTTTGTTTTGCGAAAACTATCTCGGAAATGAAGACTGTTTGAGATTACCAACCGAACAAATACACATCAATTATAAGGAAAAACAAGTAGACAAAATACAATATATACCAAATTATGCGTTTAATTCAAGAGGCCAATATATTTTTGTTTTCAACAGAGAATTTAATAATGCAACCAACCAAGGACAACATTAAAGGTCCTTTTTTCAAACAAAAGGTTTCATGTTATGACTTACTGCATCAGTTTAACTGTCTGTGTGGTTTTGTTTTCACTAGATTTAATGGTCATTAGAAACTTGAGAAAGATTAGTCTCTAGGTGATTTAGGAGATAAAATAATGCAAACTACCGAGCTCATTAATTAGGAAATTTTGACATGGAGAAATTTTTTTAAAACGCAAATACTCGAAATATCAACAAATGAGAAACATTCCTTTATTCGTTCTGTCTGGTCAAATTGTTAAACATCTAGGTAAAGCTACGTATTTCAGATAGGAATTGAATCAATGTAAATTTTCAAAGGTTTATGGAACCTAAACAAAATCAATCTACATACCAATGTGTTTTTATCCTTGCAACGTTTCATTATTTCAGACCTATTACAACTGATTGATGTGCAGTCATGCCTACCGGCAGTAAAGAGTACGTATAGCTTAGAACTGATATTGTCAACAACCACCCACCACCCGAGAAGCCATAGAATTATGGTGGTAGGCGAATTTAACGTGCATTGTTTAGTTTGTGAGCAAAGAATACAAAATAAGAAATATTAATCAGGGATCTCTTCAGTGTACTTAACATTTGTTTGTTAAGTAAGCATACAGGTCTCAAAATGTGCCATCAATAAATAGCGAAATGCGTGTGTTTTCTCGATTAATATTGCTGTAGTGATGAATTCTAACCTGCTCACGTCAATTGAGAATATTTATATGTTTTCATATGCTTTAACAATTTTACTCTGCAAGCATGAAAAAATTCGGTGATATAGTTCGTTTAAACTTTGTATTTGGCCACAGTTGTACAAAAACTTTTTAGATAATTCCTTGTCTATGGAAGATGCTAAGAAATAATTAAAGCTTACTGCAAATATCACGAGTCCTAGGTTTCGTTTCCGTCATTGTCTGGAGAGTAAGCACAGTTACTGGCCATTAAGCAGTCGATGGGATTTCGGTTTTATAGTTTTCGTAAGCTAGTCGCAGCAAAAACCTGGAGCAAATAGGCATCATATAAGCGACTGACCTTTAGGAACAATTAATAGTCTTCCGCCTTCACAGGGGCGCACCTTTTACTTGTAAACTTGAGTATTATTTTTGAAAAGATTCCATCTGATTGAAACATATTTGAAACCCGTGTGTAAGACATACGAGGACCTAGACGCTTTGCACGTTTGTGTAGACAATAGCAATGAAATTAGGAAACGAGACTGAGAAATATTATCCCTTAATTGTGACAGACAACTCATTATTTTACAAGGTACCCAACCAAACTTTAGAGGTTTGGAGTATTAAATATCGTGTTTTAGAGAATGATGGCCGCTGACAGGCTGAACTTAATTATCGAAAAAATAGTAAGCTTGAACTGAAGCCATTCCAACTTTATCGCTGTTTACGGACGGATACTTCCATGTGCGAAATGAGATCGTACCAGGACCGATTTTGAATATGAAAAAGTAAGTGGGATTTTGTCTCAAAAAAGACCCACGCTGCCAATCATTCTCATCGTTTCAAACGTTACTCATGAATAGATTATACACATGATGTTTTGCGTGTCAAATGACAAAAGGATATTAATTTTGTGAAACATTATTATTGCAGTCAGTAGGAACTGAATTATTTATGCCATTGATGTACACTTGTGCTTTATATGAATTCATTTATGCTTGTGTAGATAGACAACACCACATGCAATGTGGAAAATACTGTCCACTTTATAAGCATATAAATTTGAACACGTTTCAAAGATTCAAATTATAATCAATGGACTTATCACAAGCGTTAGAAGTATATCTCACAGACGTTAACAAACTTACAATCATTGATATTTTGACTGGTGAAGATGCACATTGTAAGCTTGAATAATCTGATACCGAAGAAATAAGACCAAAACATTAATAATTGTTATCGTATTCATACTAAGACCCAAACAGACCACACTCAGAACTTAATTCCATTACACCTTTTAACAAACGATCCGTCTTGCAAATATTTCAAAATGATCTATTCCCAAACTACCACTATGGTCATCAAAACATTCTAAAATAATATTTTATCCTTGTCAGTTCATAAAGATAATGCCGTATCAAAGTAAACAGTAAATATAACAATCAAGTAATGCACAATTCCTGGCCATTAAGCCGTCGAAGAGATGACGGTTTAATAGTTTTATTACGCTAGTCGCTACAAGCATCTGGAGCAAATAGACATCACATAAGTGATTGACCTTTAGGAACAATTAATATTCTTCAGACTTCACAGAGACGCACGTCTTGCTTGTAAACTGGCATATTATTTTCGAAAAGATACCATTTGATCGAAACAGGATTTTGAAACCTTTGTGCAACACATACGAGGGACCTAAATACTTTGCACTTTTGTGTAGAAAAAAGCAACGACATCAAGACACAAGATTTGAAAACTAGTTTCCCATGATTTTAGAGGCAACTCATTATTTTACAAGGTACCTAACCAACCTTTAAAAATTTGGAATAGTAGATATCGTGTTTAAGAATATGATGGCCTCTGATAGACTGATATTAATTGCGGAAAAATAGTAAGCTTGAACTGAAGCCATTCCAACTTGATCGCTGTTTAAGGACGGATGCTTCCATGTGCTAAACGAGATAGTATTAGGACCGATTTTGAATGTGGAAAAGTAAGTGGGATTTTGTTGTAAAACAAGACCCACGCAGCCAGTCATTCTCATCGTTTTAAACGTTTACCCACGGATAGATGATGCATATGATGTTTTCCATGTCAAATGACGAAAGGATGTACTTTTATGAAACATTTTTATTGCAGTCAGTAGGAACTGAATTAGTTATTTATGTCCATTAATACTTTATAAGAATGCATGTATGCGTAGATGAACAACATTACAAGCAATGTGGAAGACAGTGCCGTATTTATAAGCATATAAATTTGAACACGTTTCAAAGGATAAAAAGATTCAAATGACAATCAGTGGACTTTATCACCCGCCTTAGATGAATACTTTAAAGACGTTAAAAAAACATCCAATCATGGATATTTATGACTGGTGAATATGCACACTGTAAGCTTGAATTATCGGATACTGGGGAAATAAGGCTAAACAATAATAATGCCATATCAAAGCAAACAGTAAATCCATAAATCGATCTTTCAATATATAAACATGTGCGAATAAATAATAGATTTAGTATAGGTGAATGCATTCATTTATGTAATAAAAGGGCTTATGTAAATTTCTCCTTTGGATTTGTATATGAGAAAGTCCATGGCATACAGAATATTATTTGTTGAAATACCGTGTAATTTTAATCTATCTCTCACTCTCTCAGTATATTAAAGAAGCATGTGTGTGTATATATGAATGAGTTAGAGTTTAGCCAGTTAGCCCTCTATCGTCCAAACCTTGCACAGCAAAATTATTGCTTTATCTGAATAAATATATATATATATATATATATATATATATATATATATATATATATATATATATATATATATATATATATATATATATATATTTGGATTATTTTATACATTTTATTGCACCTATGGATCTCTATCTAAATTTAAATTTAGTGATCAATATTTGAATTGTTGGTCCTACAGCGGATCTAGTTTGTAGCAATTGTTTTATTGGGGAGGTATCAGTAAATGCTATATTTATATGAAATGGTTATCTTATATGACAAAGTAAAAAGAAATTGAAATTGTCTTCAAATATTTACAGTCGATATTTTTAACCTTTTCTTCTAAACCAACAGCATCAGAAAAAAAGCCAATAAATATCAAAATTCATTGAAACTTTGCAGCGACATTTCGAATACATTTGCTTCATTACAGATAAAAGCCTTTACTATTCCGATGAAACTTTCTTCCTGACAGGTCTTGGCTCACAATTATGGTATTCCCTATCTATTTCTAACACATTACTCGTTTGGATTTGGATACACAGGAAAGATTAGCACTGGTAAACATATGCAGAGAATATATAGGAAAATAATCTGCGTAATACTTTCCAGTTTTAGGAAAGCTTTCAGTGCCACTAGGCGGAAAGGGAAGTAACTTATTGTTAGGAAATGGTTATATTGTTGACTGCTTAATCACCTTGGTATTATGAGTAATAAAACGGCAGATAAAGCAGCCACACCTACCCAGCAGTCAGCCTTTTCAGAATAGAATAGAAAATTCCATACACTGATTTCAACTATAAATAATTCAGCATGTTTTTTTTCTGCTTGGCAAAATATTTGAAATGACGACTCCACAAACAGGCGTCGAGCATACAAAATATAATTTGACAGTGTTATTCTTCATATAGAACAAATCACAGAGATGTGCCAATCGTATATCGATCACAAATACCTTACCGAAGGTATTTTAGGGTAGTTCGTACAAGTTCAAGTTCAAGGTTTTCATCTAGCTAAAAATCTTTTTATCTCTTTCTCCACATATTTTCACGTGTATGTATTCCTTATTAGAAGACAAAAGCGGGGCATGCTGAATGAATTTTGATAAAATTGTATACCATGTTTTTGTTCATTTAAAATGTTTAGGTTATCAATATTTGCTTTCAGTATATTAATGATATCTTGTTATGCTGTAGAAAAAATCAACTTTACAGCGAATTAGGGTTCTTACAGTTTATTTGGTGTAAGTACAAGTTCAAAACCATCCAGGTCAATTTTTTTACTCAATTCCACAGATTTCCGTGTAGTGGCTGACATGGGCAGAGAGAGAGAGAGAGAGAGAGAGAGAGAGAGAGAGAGAGAGAGAGATGATGCAAAGTGGATTCCAATGAATCTGTGCAACATATTTAATTTATTTCAATAAAGATAATTATGACTATTTTGTCACGCTATTTTCTTATTTCATTATTGAATACTAAGTTCAAAGTTGTCACTGATCAAGAGGCTATGGATGTACCAAGTCCACTGTTTGAACTATAAAGATTTGCATATTGCTACGCCATGGGCAAATCGTAGTTTGATATAGCAGTAGCATTATTAGTATTATCGTATCAATATTACATTTGTACATCAAAGCTATCACACACACACACACACACACACACACACACACATACATATATATAT
>JAECUM010029942.1:0-16741 GCA_016617855.1 Megalonaias nervosa
TAGATAGTTCTATACATAAAAAGGAAGTGTGTGTGCGTTTTGTTGTGTGTGCTGAGACAGATGCCCCTGCTGAGTAATCAGGCCCCTGTAAGGCATATCAAGGACATCAATCCTGTGGTTAGGTTTTATATTGTATGTAGGTGGATTTTTAGTTCCGGTTGTACAATGAGATTTGAGATGAGGCAAGGGCTCCAGCCCACGCATAGGCTGGTACATACCCCTAGGTGGGTTGTAAATCGAAGCCCCCACTCCATCTTACATCCCCTAGTTTGTTTCTATTTATTTCTCTTTAGTGTTAGTTTCTATTTAGCTTCATGCGGGTGGGTGAGAGGTAGGTAGGATTTATAGGGGGGTTAGGTGGTGAAGGAATTGTTAAGGTTTGCTCTTTGTTTAGTAGTCCTCCCTTGTGTTTATATGTTGCTGTATTTATTGATTTGTTTTAAAAATTGTATTATGATTCTGTATGTGGCAGATATGCTTGTGTACCTTTTCGTGTCAAGTAGTTCAGGGTATGTTGCTGGAGATCTGATCCTCTTTTGATATTCCCTGAAGTCATTTCGTTGATTGTGGTATCAGGGGCAGGTGCAGTGGGGGCAGTTGATGGTTTGTTTTAGTTGGTCTATAAGATGTCTTCCAAAGCTGCTTCTTAGTAGCGTTTTTGCTGTCCTTTACTGTTGATAATTTTGGGATCGGCAGGTTCCTTATTTTTGGGCGATTTTTGATGTTTCTGGCTACCTCTTGTTGAAGTTGGAATAGGTGTCTGCCATTGTTAGTGTTGTTCCATTGCTGTTGCCATTTGTAATTTATTTTCTGTCTTACCTGGCTGTATAGTTCATGGACGCTGTAGGTGAGTGGATGTATTGTGTTGTTCATGAGGTTTTGTTTTGCTGCAAGATCCACCTTGTCATTTCCGGTGAGGATGATGTGTTATGGCACCCATAAAAATTCAATGTTGTGTTGTTTTTCTTCAAGTTGCCGTATGATTGCCATGGTTTCCTGTAACATATTGCCTCTGCTTCTTGATGTGCCAGATTCGATTGACTTAAGGACACTTAATGAGTCGGTTATGATGACATAGTGGTTGTGGTTTTGTGTCTTTATCCATTTTATTGCTTCCTTGATTGCCCAGAATTCTGCTGTGTAGATGGAGCAGCCATCCCGTAGGCGAGCGCCAAATTGGAAATGTTGTTGTGGTACAACCATGGCTGCTGCAGTTCTATTTAGGTCTTTGGACGTGGATCCATCAGTGTATATTTTGGTGTATCCTTTGTATGTTTCCTCCATTACTTTGTGTATGTTGGTTAGGATTTTCCAGGGATTTTCTTGTTTGTTTCCGAAGGTCTGAGCAATGAGGTTTATTTTAGGTGCATTGTTTCTCCATGGGGCAGGGTCAAAGATTTTGTATTGTTCTGCTTGTAGATCCATTATCTCAAGTTCTTCACAGAGTGTATGTAACCATTTACATGCTGGAGGTTTTGGGACAGTTTAGCACTAAAGGGGGTTCTGCATTCTTGTATCGTTGATTTGGTCAGGTTGGTATCCTCATGTATAGAGTTTCTGCTGGCATAGCGCAGTATGTGTTCTTCTCTTCTTAGTTGCAGTGGCAAATCTCCGGTTAATATCTGTAGTTCTTCTGTACTGATGTTAGGTAGAGTGTCTGTGCATAGTCGAAGGGCTTTGTGTTGGAGGGAGTTTAGTTGGTGTAGAAGGGTGCTGTTTGCCAATGCATATACGTGGCATCCGTAGTCCAGTTTAGCTCTGATTAGTGATCTCTATAGCATAAGTAGCGTGTGCTGGTCACCTCCACATGTTGTTCCTTTAATATTTTTTAGGAGATTGATGTCTCGTTGGCATGCTTGGATTAGTGCTGCTATGTGGGGTTTCCATCTGAGGGTTTCATTTAGTAGCATGCCCGGGAAATATGTTTGACGAATTGCACAGGTGCTCCTTGAAGGTAGAGTTTTGGGGTATGTAGGTTTTCGTTTGGTGTTACGAGAGAAGAGCATTCCTACTGTTTTGGTGTTTGAGATTTTAAATGCCCAGTTGTCCGCCCATTTGGAAATAGCATCTAGGTTCTGTTGTATCTTTTCGATGTGTGCTTGGCTATTGAGATTTCCCGCTTTCCAGATTCCGCTGTCATCTGCAAATTGTGATAAACTGGTGGTGTTGCTAATATAGTCGCCAAGATTGTTGACCATGATGTTGAATAATGTTGGACTTATTACGCTTCCTTGTGGTGTTCCATTGTCTAGGGTGTAAGTGTTGGAGAGTGTGTCACCTACTCTGGTTTTAATTTGCATCCCTGTGAGAAAATTTGAGATCCATTGATGCATCCATCCCGTGATGCCGTATTGATTGAGCTTGGAGATGAGTCCTTTGGTCCAAACTAGGTTGAAGGCTTTTTCGAGGTCTAGGAATATTGCTATTAGATATCTATCCCTTTTGTGTTTGGCGTTGAATGCAAGTTTGATGTTAGCTTCCAGTTGAATTAGTTGATCAGTGGTGGAGTGTTTAGTCCTGAATCCACTTTGGTTCTCTGAGAGTAAATGGTTTTGTTCCAAGTGATGTCTTAGTCGGTTGTTGATCATGGTCTCCATAATTTTGCTTATGGTATTTGTTAGTGAAATAGGTCTGTAAGAAGTCACATTTTTAGGGTCTTTTCCGGGTTTGGGAATAGCTATGACTATTGCTTGTTTCCAAGATGTTGGTATGTTGCCTGTTTTCCATATCAGGTTGATCAAGTCAAGTATGATTTCTTGCATGTTTCGCGGAAGTTGCTTATAGATGTCATAGCCTAGGTTGTCCTTTCCTGGTGATGTGGATTTTTTGTTAGTTAGGGCTTTTCTCCATTCCTGTAGTTTGAAGCTATCATTTAGTGGTGAGTCATTGTTGATTTGTTTCGAAGTCTTTTTCCTGTCACATGTGTGGGAATTCCTCTTCTAGTGCATGTCGTTGTGTCATGAATGTTTGGGTGTGGTTATTGTTGCTGCTGGAGTGTGCGAAGTGTTGTACTAGTTGTTCTGCTTTATCCCTGTTTGTTTCTGCTCCTGCTAGTTTTGGTGTTGTTGCTGGGACTTTTCCTCTCATGGCTTTGATTTTGGCCCATACTTCTTTTGAATTGGTTTTTTGAGTAAGGGTGGGGCAGTTGGCCTTCCGTGAGTTGTTTTTCGCTTCCTTTATTTCTGTCCTTGCGTTGGCTTCTTTCTGCTTGTAGTTAATGAAATCAGAGGCTAACTTCGTGTGCTTGAAGCAATTAAGGGCTGTCCTTTTCTCTTTGATTGCAATTTGACAGTTATCTGTCCACCATGGTATGGTAGGTTTTTTAGTTTTTCCGCTTGATTTTGGAATACTTTCTTGTGCTGCTGTATTTAATGCTTGGATGATGTTATTGTAGTATTTGTTAGTATTGTTGTTTTGTAGATCTTGTAGCTGCACTTTCCTCAGAATTTCTTGAAAGAGGTCCCAGTCGGCCTTACCCGTTATCCATCTCAGTGTATTGCATTGTTGTTCCTTTGGGTTTTGTAAGTATAATGTTATACATATCGGGAAGTGGTCACTTCCTAGTGTGTTTTGTTGTAGTACTTCCCAGTCCATGATGTGTGCAAGAGTTGGTGTTGCTAGTGATAGATCTATTGCCGAGAATTTCCCAGTGGCTGGGTCGATCCTAGTAGGTGTTCCAGTGTTTAGCATTATTAGTTGGGTATCCCTGATGTATTTTTCAATGTGTTTGCCTCTGTTGTCTATGTGGTTACTACCCCATTCGGTGTTGTGCGCATTGAAGTCTCCACATATGATGCTGTTGTTACTTTTGTCCTTAAGAATTTCTCTGTAGTTTTGGGTGGGGTTTGTTTTGGTGATGTCTGGGTCATAGATATTGTATATGGTGATTCTTTTTGGTCCTATTTTGATGGTAATTGCTTGATGTTCGATGAGGTTATTTGGTAGGTCCACGTTGGTATCTATTTCTGTTATGTCAGTGATGGAGTTATGAATATAAATAGCTAGTCCTCCTCCTTTTTTCCCGTTACTTCTGTGGTTATGGAAGTTAACATTGTATTCCCTTATTTTTGGTGGTGTTGTTTTCGCTTCTGATATGAGAGTTTCCTGTAGGCAGAGAATATCAGGTTTGTTGGAGGTAGTGTTTAAAACTGACAGTAGTGATCTGATTTGCAGTATAAAAAAGGACACTATGTGATAAATGAAAGAACAAAAATCATCCCAGTTGGAAAGAACAATCTAGCCCCACAAATTAAATGGCCAGTCCCTTACAGTACTCATACAGTCAGACTTAAACTAGTTCATAGTTGTGTACATGTATATTCAGCCTGATGATTGGGCCATTACTGCTAAAGTACTAAACATGCGGTTTGCATTTAAATGTAAATTCAGTGTTTTCTGTTGTTTTGTTTTAAACAGAAGTGGCTGTCATCTGGAACTTAAATGTCCATACCTATAGAGGATTACTTTTCATGCTTTAACAGTAGGGTAAATATTCACTCTTTTAGAGCAAATCAGCAAGGTGTGCCTCTCGTCAGGTCAGTGCGCAAGTTTGTTCAGATTTCTTTGACTAATAGCATTAACTTATTGCAAAAGAGGTAAATCAACCTTTTCTAAATGTACTGAGTATATAAGACTTTTGAAATTACATTTGCGTTGTCCAAATATATGATCAAAATAAAGATCGCCAGTTCTTGAAATGATATCTGATTGTAAATCACTGTTGACATCTCAGTCTTTCCATGACAGTCTTCATTCATTGGCTATTCAGTCTTTCCATGACAGTCTTCATTCATTGGCTATTCAGTCTTTCCATGATGGTCTTCATTCATTGGTTATTCAGTCATTCCATGACAGTCTTCATTCATTGGCTATTCATTCTTTCCATGATGGTCTTCATTCATTGGTTATTCAGTCATTCCATGACAGTCTTCAGTCATTGGCTATTCATTCTTTCCATGATGGTCTTCATTCATTGGTTATTCAGTCATTCCATGACAGTCTTCATTCATTGGCTATTCATTCTTTCCATGATGGTCTTCATTCATTGGCTATTCATTCTTTCCATGATGGTCTTCATTCATTGGTTATTCAGTCATTCCATGACAGTCTTCATTCATTGGCTATTCATTCTTTCCATGACAGTCTTCATTCATTGGTTATTCAGTCATTCCATGACAGTCTTCATTCATTGGCTATTCATTCTTTCCATGATGGTCTTCATTCATTGGTTATTCAGTCATTCCATGACAGTCTTCATTCATTGGCTATTCATTCTTTCCATGATGGTCTTCATTCATTGGTTATTCAGTCATTCCATGACAGTCTTCATTCATTGGTTATTCAGTCTTTGACTGATCGACTGCATAGGAGTGGGAAAAATGGATTGGAGCTTTGTGAACAGGCAGGGACATTTTATGGGTACGTGGGAAAGGGACCTGGATTCTTTCTTTTGGTGAAGAACTAGACCAATTGGGAAGAAATTTTTCCGAGTAAATTGCTAAAATTGGCATATTGTTTTCATTTTCCCAGAAAATTCTTGACAGGGTGATAAAAACTGAGGACTCAAAATTGAGAAAAACTTTGGGATGATGCCATTATAGCGCTGACCGGGACACATACTTTTAAATTTGAGTCTGATATTCTAAAAGATAATGAGAAGGCTTGTTATATTGTCATTTTCATTTTGTGTTCATTTGATGTGTCACTTTTGAACCATTCTTGTGATATATAAAAATAATGCCATCTTTCAACACATGGTTGGCTATATATGGTGGCCAGTATATTTGGTGGAAGAAGAATCTGGTAAGAACCATCATGCAGTGTTATCATTAGTACCCGATCTGGCATAAAAGAAACCATCACACACAGTTCATACTGGTGTCCTGATTTAGGTTTTAGTGACTTCTCTTCCCTGCTAGAATGGCGCATAGAATAGTGAATACAAAAATATCAGAATTTATCAAATTCAAAACAATCACTTAAAACATTGTTTTGCAAAACTTTAAAGTCAAATAATGAAAAGGCAAAGGAAACTTTGAACTTTATGTAAATATCAACAAAAATTCTTTGTTAACTTTGCAGGGTCCATGCTAAGTGGCAAATCAGGCATAATAGTTGCACCAGCACCTTTCATTTTGATGAAACCTGCAAAGTAATTCCAGTTAACCATTTCTGAGCTGTTGTCTACCCTACATCCATTTTCATACAGTTTGGTGCTTTCATATTTTGTCTTTTTTTCTGTTCAATGAGCATAGTAAAACAGTTTAAACATAGTGTTTTGTATTGCCAGTGTTTTCTATTGCCACAGTGTTTTCTATTGCCATAGGTGTTGGTTAAGGTTTTTCATTATCATGTATTTCCTTAACCTCATAATAATTCTTGTCATACTTAGTATAAATCGTTATGAAGTAAAGACAACTCATTACACAACAAGTCTGCCAGTTAAGGTTCAGCTTGGGCTTGTGAGCACAGTAAGAAAATGTGCATTAAGATTTTGGTTAAATATTATTTCCAGTAACCATTGATGGATTTTCTTCAAGCTTGATATGATTCATTATGAAGTGATGTCAGTTTAAGTTTACAAGATGCTCAGTCACCTCCATGACCTTGAGGGCAAGGTCACAGTAATAGGAAATTAGTGTTAGGCTAAAGGTTTTGGTGTTTTTTTTTTTATTTGCTCATATTTACTAATCACTCACAAATGCTGAAGACATTTAAATCCATATTCAGGTTTTCATGATACAATTTTTACATTCTGAAACCCATATAAACAGTCCTAGATATTAAATGAAGAGCTTTCATATGCAGTTGCTATTTTATTAAATGTTGTGGTAAATCATGGTTCTCACAAGCATGTCTGTCTGACACAGGAACAGCAACATTAAAGTCCATTGTTGGTAAAGTTGTTCTTAGTCACACTTATGTTAATATAATTACAAACATTTTTTTGAAAAGAGAAAAAACTGTAGGTTTAATTTATAACAGAATAGAGTTGGTTGCAAGAAGCTGCTGACAAAATGTGCTGCATGAAACTAAGTTGCATCTGAAAGTAAATTTCATTTTAAATTAACCATGATTGGGAAAAGATGTAAAATTAAAGCTTGGAAATGACACAGAAGGAGGAAAGAGAAGAATTAAAGTTTAGGGCTAAATGAGTGGGTGCCTGCTGTCTCAACATCATGAAAGTAGAACATAAAATACTATTATTGTCAGCTAAAACTTGACTGAATTTTTTTAATACTGAATCAGATTCCTTACTGCGTATGCAGAATTGTCACTGGTGTTTATTTTCAGGAAAAAATGACCACTACACAAACGTGTTTATTTTCAGCAAAAAATGACCACCACACAACTGTTTATTTTCAGCAGAAAATGACCGCAATATGACTGTTTGTTTTCAGTAAAATTTGTGATTAAAAGTAGATAAAACAATCTTGGATATTGGAGTGCATTTTTAAAAAAATTCTTGTTTTGAAATCATGGACAATTTCAGGTCTTGAAGGGTCCCAGGACTCCAGTAAAATCTCATGTTTACCTGGTGGGCTAGTGTGACCTATGAGGTTATTTGGTATCATGGCAATTGGAACTGGTTGGTAGAAGGCACTTTATATCTTACTTTGCATAAATACATGAATAAAATTAATATTTTAAGGCCAACAGTGATCCACAGTACAGTGTCTTATAGCTCTACATCCATTCTGTAAATAAGTAAATTAAATAAACCCGACACATGTATCAGATTAACATGAGAGAGAGAGAGAGAGAGAGAGAGAGAGAGAGAGAGAGAGAGACTAAAACAAGAAAATGCAAATGGGCAAACAGTAATTGGTTTTGTAAAGTGTTTCCGCTGCTTTATTGAAAATAAAATCTCTGAAAATCTGAGATTGCAACTTATCGGAGAGAGAGAGAGAGAGGTTAGTTTTGGAATCATGACAATTCTCCGTCGTCATGTTTATTTCAGCAATTAAATTTATTTGTTTAATTATGTACAATTATCAAACTTCCCTTTTTAATTGCTGTTCTATAATTGGGGTAGGTAAATATGACACTTGACGTCAGATAGCTATGTGTAATATAAGGGACACTTCTCCTGCATTTGCTTCCCTAATGATAATTTGTCAGAGGAATGGGTTCTAATCAGAAAGTAAATTTATTACTAAATTTTGTTTCTTGGAGAACACTTGCCCAATCGCATTACTGTCATACATTCCCACACCTCTTAGCAGATGCAAGTATCATCAGTGATATCACTGAGCTTAAACGGGTAGACACCAAGTTTGATTGGTAGCCACCTAGAGGCGGTAATGGGGAGGTGTATATATATATATATATATATATATATATATATATTGTTACAAACTTTGCCATCCAGAGGTGGTAAGGGGAGGTACTGTGTAAGACTCTGTGTGTGTGTGATCAGCAATTCTTAAATGTGTCTGTGTTCAGCTGGACATTTTGATGCATTTCAGATACACAAATGAATCTACTGTTTGTCATATATTTTCATTAATAAAGGTTTTGACTCGATTCATAAGTCACATCAGGTGGTGGCAATAAACAATAAGTTTATCCTTGTGATTTGCTGTGGATATAAATGCAATTTTTTGTAATAAAGAAAATGTATTTCCACAGTATTCCTGTCACCAATCATAACTGTATCACATATGCATTATGGTTTTTTATGTCTATTTCAGTTTCCCAATTCCTGACTGCTTTCATTGGTTCCAACTTCTTTTATATCAACTTCAGCAAGATATTTTTTATATGCTTGTCAAGAGAGTCAACACAAAATCTGCATTGCAGCTTTGTTGTAATAAATTCTGCTGTAAAAATCTGTGCTCAGACTCAATGTTTAACACTGAATGTACATTTGAAATTTCAAACACATTTTTTACTGTCCATTCATAAAACTAGTTCTGTTAGTAATTCATGTTAGTCATCAATAAATGCAGTACACAAAATGCTTTCCCTGCATGTCAGTACTTCATCGACACTGGTTGCATCGCTGTTCTCTTTTGGTTGACTGTAATGAGCAGTCAGAGTGACTGAGATTGTTACCAAAGAGTGATTTGTCTCTAACATTTACTAGAAAGGTGTTTGGCTCAAATGCATTGAATAGATTAAAATTCACACGGTCCAGGAATCTACATGTATCATGTATGTTTGCATGAACAGATGAATAATCCATATATCCCAAAGTACACAGCTTCCAGTGATGTAAAAAATATCCATCAATATTTTGCTTCCTGGCAATATGCAGCAGGTATGTAGAAATGGTTACAATTTTCATGGTTATGCTAAAACTTGGACCTGGTGAGCAGTATTCTCTCAAGTTGTAAAACCAGGATGGATACTTCTAGTTGTCTCATCAAGGCATTTACAGTCCTACCAATAAAATTTTAAAAAGCCTTCAGAAACATTTTTACTGAGAAGCTGATATTTGAAATTTTCTGACAACATCTCTACCACCATTTACCCAGCTAACCATGAGCAGTAAAGGCTTCAGGCAACTGAAATCTCCATTGATTGCCTGACAAAGAAACAATGTGTAAACTTGACCTTGTCTGGAACACAATTATTGATTGCCTGAGAAAGAAACAATGTGTAAACTAGACCTTGTCTGTAACCTCATTATTGATTGTCTGATAAAGAAATAATGCCTAAATTTGACCTTGTCTGCAACATAATTATTGATCGTCTGACAAAGAAACATTAACAATGTGTAAACTTGACCTGATCTGGAACAGCATTATTGATTGCCTGACAAAGAAACTGTGTAAACTAGACCTTGTTTGCAACACTATTATTGATTTGCCTGACAAAGAAACTGTGTAAACTAGACCTTGTTTGCAACACTGTTATTGATTGCCTGACAAAGAAACTGTGTAAACTAGACCTTGTTTGCAACACTATTATTGATTTGCCTGACAAAGAAACTGTGTAAACTAGACCTTGTTTGCAACACTATTATTGATTTGCCTGACAAAGAAACTGTGTAAACTAGACCTTGTTTGCAACACTATTATTGATTTGCCTGACAAAGAAACTATGTGTAAACTTGACTTTGTCTGCAACACTATTATTGATTTGCCTGACAAAGAAACTGTGTAAACTAGACCTTGTTTGCAACATTATTATTGATTGCCTGACAAAGAAACAATGTGTAAACTTGACTTTGTCTGCAACACTATTATTGATTTGCCTGACAGAGAAACTGTGTAAACTAGACCTTGTTTGCAACACTATTATTGATTGCCTGACAAAGAAACTATGTGTAAACTTGACCTTGTCTGCAACACTATTATTGATTGTCTGACAAAGAAACAATGTGTCAATTATACACAGATAAAGACAATTTGATATAATGATATTTGGGATATCCCATGACTGATGTATGGTTGCTTGGAATATGTGACAGTCAAAACCTTTGAAGTGGTGGTCATATCTGACCTTATTAAGTTACTGGGTAAGTATTCTTAGAGAAACATTATGGTTGGGTGAAATTTAATTAACTTAGCATATTCTTACTCTAATATTTCACAATTTCAAACCCAAGTCAAACTTCAGACTTAAATTTTACCTAATCTGATTAATGAATTGTTAACTTGCATCTAAGTTTATCATGAGTTATGTTGGTGAAATTTAGTTGGTGTTTGAAATTGAGGAAAATTTGGGATGTGTGTGAAATTGAGGAATATTTGGGATGGGTGTGAAATTGAGGAATATTTGGGATGGATTTGAAATTGAGGAATATTTGGGATGGATTTGAAATTGAGGAATATTTGAGATGGGTGTAAAGTTGAGGAATATTTGGGTGAAAAGATGTGATTTATTTGCAGAGGCGGCTTCGTCATCTCAGAAGTATTACGTTAAGAAATCTCCAGTGCAAAAGCTATCGTGGGAAGGATATTACCAAACTTCAGACCTATTACACACTTCACACTGACAGGAATAAGAAGGGTATGTCTCTTTTATTTCTAGAAAAACACCAAGATTAGTGGCATTTATTTCATAGAATTATGGTTCCTGAATGCTTTATTTGCAAGGGAAGCAAGGGTGATTGTCAAATAAATTTTCGAGTTAAAAAAGGAATAAAATTGGGAATCCTGCATGAATTTGACATATTTTACCAGTAATGTAAGATTGAGATCATCAGCATACTTTAAATGGTACCCATTTTCAACAGACCCAGAAATAACCACAAATATATTTGGAGTTTCCTACCTCTAAGGTGTGGGTAGAAATATAAAGGCAACTCAGGACAGCCATAATTTACATTCTGGTAATCAAACCTCTATAAGATTTGTGGGGTTTGTGTGTGTGTATACCTTTGATGTAGGGTCAGTAATAGTGTGCTTCAGATAGTTCCTGTCCACTGAAGCTGAGAACAGTTATGCCAGGTGTCACCTCTTCCAGATAATTAGGCATGTGACAATCCTTAATGAATGTCATCACAACATCAAATATGGGTAACTGAAGCCAGACATCATTCACCTAGGTATTGACCTTATTTGCATACTCACATGCTCTCTTCATACATGCCAACCATTATGTTTTTGGCATAATCATTACACAGTTTTAACCAAGTTACATTTTATGCTAAACTTTATAAGGATTATGCTTTCTTCGTACATTAAAAAATAAAGCAATTAAAAGTTGTTTTTGTGATTTTATTATCATCTCTTTAACTCCACTCGTATAAATTTAAGAATATTCATAAAAATAAAACAGGTGCATAAGAATACTAACCTTATTTGCTATTTATAGCAACCGTTATTAGATACATTTCCAAGAAAACAGACGGGTTTCTTCAAATCTGAACATTGCCTGACAGATTCGTTTATTGTTAAGCTAGTTAGTTAGTTAGTGGACCAATCTATACTTTCAAAGAAGATGGTCCCAAATGGTGACCAAAATGCTTTTCCGTGTGAGTTAATGGATGTTATATGATGGAAAATGTTAGTGCAGATGGATCTTTTCAAACATCAAAACATGTCAGATCAGAAAAGTGACAAATCAACACCGCTTTAGAAACTCTATAAGAAGAATATGAGAGTAATGTAATACAGCTCTCTGAGCACTTGTCCATGCTCATTCCAGAATTCCAGTTCACAATCATTCAGTGAAAGTTACATATGTAGACTAGTTGAAGTGAGTTTTGAACTAATTACTATACCTGTCACATGGGCACAGAAAGTGACTTCTATTTCTGTTGCAGTAACACAACTTTTTTTCCCATCAACCAAGAAATGAATTGCTTCATCTCTTTCCTATTAGGATAAAAACCTGCCTCACTTTTGAACTCAGCATATTGATACCTTTGAGTTAGACTGAGAATGTGCCAGTAGCATGGTGAGTACAAGCAGGATATGAAATATTGACACATCAGTTCAGTGATATGGCTTTATGTAAACAAAACCATGCTCATCAAAGAGAAGTTTAATTTGCATACTTTGAGTATGCACTGCTGACACACTCTACTGACCACCTAAGGCAAAGAGAAACCACTGTTGGGTACAAAACAAGCAGCTGATGACCTCAGAAGGCAGTGACCATTACACACAAAATGTATATATGGGAAATTGGGGTGGGTGGGGTTGAATGGCCATCATGAACAGGTGACTGCTGTGTATGGGTGACTGTTAGGAAAGGTTTGATTAGAATTGCTTTTTTGACCTCTTACTTAAATTCCAATTGTTAAATACAAATGAATCAAAATATATTTATTTCAGATCAGAAAAGATGATGTTCCTCGCAGTGTAACTAGTTACTCTTCAGTTATTAAATGCTTGAAATCTCTATAAAGCAAGTGACCTGCATAAGCTTATTTACTGTGTAATAAGAAGTATGAACATTTTGGACAACCTATTAGCATTGTTGGGTATCTTAAGATCTACATTATCTAATTAATTTAATAAAATAAATTCTGTTTTATTTATTATTTTACTTGTTTTATTTATTTCATTATCATGGATATGTATGAAAATGATTATTTTGAGACTGGTGGTTATTGAAAATTAAGTTGACCTCCAAATGTTGAAGAAGTTATTGTATCTGCATATTTCTCTTGTGATTTATCAAATAGGGCAATTGTCAATTTGATGTTGTTATATAAACTTTTTTATGTTTCAGCATTCTATAAAAGTGAGATAATATCAGGCTCATTGGTAAGTGTTTGCAATCCAAGTGTTTACAGTGTAAGTGTTTAGATTGCTAGTGTTTAGAATGTAAACATCTTTCTTTACATTAATGTGTTTATATCAGGAATGCAGTACATGTTTAGAATCTTAACATTGTGCTGTACTTCATTGGTAAGTGTTTAGAATGTAAATGTTTACAGTGATTAGTTATTACATCAGTTATTGCATTCTAAACATGTACTGCATTCCTGATAAAAACACCAGAATGGACAGTACAGTATTTACATTCAAATTAGATACTTTGTATCATAATGGCCTTAATACCAAGGCACTATATAAAATTGTATATAATTTAAATAAAAAAATTGATATGTTGTATAGCCTTTATGTATGACTGCTTGTCTCTGTTTTATTATTTTACTGATTCAGTTTTGAAAATGTTAGAGACTCATGTATCTTTTTGATCCTGTCATATGTATAAAATTGTTATGATGATGCATATCTTTTTGACATTACATCAATGACATAATTATTTTAAAATATAAAGACATCATCCGTTTATTTCAAAACATTTTGTGCCTGAAGAAGCATACAGTAAATGTGAAACTAGTTGCACAGAATTATCGGTGTTTGTGTTTTTTTTTATCCCAGTAATGTTTAGAATGAAAACGTCATGCTGTACATGCAAGTGTTTGCATGAGGCTCATTGGTAACTGTTTAGAATGGAAGTGTTTGGAATGAAAACACCTTGGTTTTTGCATGAGGCTCATTGGTAAGTGTTTAGAATGGAAGTGTTTAGATTGGAAGTGTTTACAATGAAAACATAATACTATACATGCTAGTGTTTGCATGAGGCTCATTGGTAAGTGTTTAGAATGGAAGTGTTTATGGACAAAAACATCTTGCTGTAGATGCTAGTGTTTGCATGAAGCTCATTGTTAAGTGTTTAGAATGGAAGTGTTTAGGACAAAAACATATTGTTGTACATGCTAGTGTTTGCATGAGGCTCATTGTTAAGTGTTTAGAATGGAAGTGTTTAGGACAAAAACATATTGCTGTACATGCTAGTGTTTGCATGAGGCTCATTGGTAAGTGTTTAGAATGTACACATCTTGTTGTAGGCAGAAAATAAATTTACAGCATTTTTGTTTAGTGCTGCAGAGTTTTTAAATTGCATACTTTGTGTTGATAGCAATATGTGTGTCTTTTTGGTATGTGTTTGTTTTTTTAATGTATTGGTATGAAAATTATAATGAAAGCTACTTTTCTCCCATGCATGTATGTGTTAATTGTACTTAATATGTGTTAATTTATAGAATAAACTATTTGTTGTAGTTTTATTTAGTAAGTTAATATGAAAAACATATAAAAAACTATCACATAGTCTTGTGCACCCCATCATGTTTCTTCACATATAGTGTTATTCTGGGTCTGTAGTAATGAAATATGTGAGCAGACCATACACACCATGGGACTTAGCTTGTCGCTTTATACCGCATGCACCATGTACATTTTGGGTGTCAATTTTGAAACATTTTACCACAAGCTACATACATGTATATATTTTGCGTGTCAGCTTTTTTTGCAACATTTTACCTCATGCTACATGTACTTTTGAGTCAACTTGGCAACATTTCACCACATCCTACATATACATTTTGAGTCAGTTGGGCAACATTTTTTAGCTCATGCTACATGTACATTTTGAGTGTCAACTTGGCAACATTTACCAGATGCTACATATACATTTTGAGTGTCAACTTAGCAGCGCTTACCACTATTTGTCACTTGCTGTGCAAATATTATACATCAGCACAGTGCTTAAAACTTTATCATTGTTGTGGATTGTATTACATGCAACAGTGGAGTGTATAAAGATCCCTCTGTTATTGACTATTCTGTTGTATCAGATATACTGGATAAAAAATATTAAATGCACCAGTAAAGTGTATAAAAATGTCTTCTGTCAAGAGGGTACCTCCTTAAATATACAGTTATTGTTTATATCGGTAAAATGAAATGCCCTCAAGGATTTTGCCATACTTAAATGTCATGACAGGCTAAAAGCATTCTGCTCTGAGTAGTGATATGGGTACAACACTGTCATCTGAGTAGTGATATGGGGACAACAGTGTGTTCTGAGTAGTGATAAGGGGGGACAGCATTGTGTTCTAGTTAGTGGATTGGGGGACAAGGTGTGCTCTGAATAGCAATATAAGGGCTGTGTTGCTAGTTATATACATCACTTCTTGTAACTTGCATGAATTTCCTTTCAGAATCCAACTTGGCAAAGCTTTGACATCAGCAGATATGAAAATGAAATTGATTTGCAAGCCAGATGTATCCTTTTGCTTTGAAAATTAAAGCATTTATTAAATGTAGTTAGTCCTCACCTGTGCCATTACGCCTTGAAATTTGTCCCGGTTAAATTTAACTTTTTTTTTTTTCATTTTCTCATCTTTGTGTCAGTTTTATATAACATATACAGTGTGACCCCGCTATAACATGGTAGTTGGGAGCCATAGAACCCAGCCGTGTTATAGACTGAACTGTGTTATAAGCAACCAGGTCAGTTAGCTGAAGAAAGTATTTATGTACCCGATAAAATGTGCGGGGTGGGTGTGTGTGTGTGTGTGTTTAGGTAATAAATGTGGGCGCAAAAATACATGCTTCATTGGCACAGTTATCATCTTAAATCAATGCATATTAAATGAGAAATACACCTGTTGTGAAAACAGAGAAGGGATATATAATATTTTACTTTATTCAGAGAACCATGCATTGGTACATATGCATGTATGCTGTTTATATATATACATGTCTGAGGTATAGCAATGAATAAGTATCGACACCGTGTACTCGCCCGCAAATCGCATCACATGCAGTGAATCCACAGTACAAGTAATTCCATCCATAATATGCACACACACAGATTTAAAATATTCATTGATTTTGTTACAGGTCATATAGGTCTGAATTCAGTGGGAAAAAATAGCACAATCACGTAACGAATGATGAAGCACGTTTACTTTTCAGTACGTCCCAAGTCTGTAAAAGTTTGCGTTTTAAGCGCCGTCGGTGGAGTTCGTAAGCATAAACTTTTTTCCTGTGAAAATGAACCTTTCACAGCACAGTAGAAGTATTCCAGTCACATTGGAAAATGAAACAACCCATCAAATTCTATTGCTTTTATTTAAGTTCAGTACTGACTTCCTTTGAAGAAAGGTTCTTTGTTTTTATTTAAGATTGTAGTCGGCTTTCTTTGATGAAGGCTGCATGCGTTATTGAAGTCACCGCTAAAGGACAGCTTTGGAGAACCAGACAAATGCCCATTTCTTATTGTGGCAGCAACATAAAAAAATTGTATTGCATGATTGAGACTGATCTTTTTTCCCATTTGCTTAGTGCATTTTCATAACAATTGGTGCTTCAAAGGTAATGTTTTCTCTGAAATTTCAGCTACTATTTTATCTGGGTACATTTTTTTAAAAATGAATTGGCCATTATATGGTCAATTGTAGTTACTGTTCCTCTCTGCCTATTGAATAGACAAGTGAGAGCTTGTTTTTTTTTTTTGTTGGTTTTTTTTTTTTTTTTTTTTT
>JAECUM010029944.1:0-29337 GCA_016617855.1 Megalonaias nervosa
TATATACTAATGTTAATCCATGGCCGAGATGCAATCTGAATGGTTGATTGATTGATTGATTGATTGATTGATTTGTAAGGCGCATCAACACTGTTAGGCTATTTAGCGCCATACAAAAGGTTATATGTAGGATTATAAAATAGAGACATAAGGTGTCTTATCGACCAGCTATAAAAATCATACAATAAAAAGTAAAACGATAAGATGGTAAGGGTAATATAGAAAGCTTCCCGATCAACGGGCAAAATAAATGGTGTGTGTCAAAGAAGATTTAGCTGAAAAGGTATTGAGAATGAACGACGGTGTATACATTGCATAAAATGTTCAAGGTGATAGCATAAAAGTTATATCTTAGAATAAATGTTTACTTCTTTCATGAATTTTAGAATACAAGAGACGTTTATTGTATCAAAAAGTTCGTTCATGTCATGCACATTGTAGTACTAAACGCGCGTAGGTTGGAGGTCGAAACACTCTATCATAAAGTGGTTAACAATGAATGGTTCATTGCAAGAAATGCACATTGGTGGGTCTTCGCCTTTTATCATGTGGCAGTGGGTTATATAAGTACGACCAATTCTAATGATTGCAATGACTATCTCCTCCCTAGGGCAATTTTAGCAGCGCGATCTGCTATTTCATTACCTTTAATACCAATATGGCTAGGTAACCAACAGTATACTATATTGTGGGAGGTGCTAAGCTCAGTATGTTTTATTAGAATATTGGTTAATAATGGGTTTTTGCAGTTTTCTAGTGTGTAGCGACTGAAGTACTGATAGTGAGTTGGAGAAGACGATGCTGTTTAAAATACGTTTGTGTTCGATATATTGTTGAGCACGGTCTATTGCTTTGATTTTGGCTGAAAAAAATCGATGCACCATTTGGTAAGCGAACTTTTGTTGTGTGTTTTCTACTAACGAAGCAGCAGCCTTTTCCTCATCCTTTGGACATCAGTATAAATTCTTCTGTAGTTTTTTAATTCGGTGAGGAGTTTATGATAAGAGTTGTGGAAGAAGGAAGGGTTTGTCTCAGATTTTGTTTCATCGTGTATCGTAAAAAGTACTTTTGGTTGCTCATGTAGCCAGGGAGGTGTTTCGGAACTGCATGTTTTCTGAATTTATGAAAAATTAATTTTTGTACTGTCATGGCTAGATTATATATTGTAATGCCAAAGGAAGGTATGGCATTTGGTTTGTTTTGTATTTCGGTTGAAAGACAGCCAAACAAAAAGAAACAGGGTTCAGATGGTTTGATCTTAATTTGAGAGCATACTGTGCGAAAAGCATTTCTTTACGATGTTATAAAGGTGGGTCGTTCGCTTCAGCGAGAAGGCTTTCACACGGAGATTCTTAAATGTTCCCAGAGCGAGTCTTATTCCTTGATGATGAATTAGGTCAAGCATCTTCAAATATGACTTCCTGACTGAACCATAAACAACGCAACCATAGTCCAGTTCGGAGCGAATAAACGTTCTATATAAATTGAGGATGACTCTTCTATCAGAATCCCAGTCAATGTGCGCTACTAATTTAATTAAATCAAGAGATTTCAAGCATTTTTCTTTGAAGTTCTTTATGTGTTTAACGAAGGTCAGTTTGTTGTTGAATATGATACCTAGAAATTTTGTTTCTTTAACAACTGGTATAGGTGTTCCGTCCAGCGCGAGTCTAGGTTAGTCATGGTGTCTTCGTAACTGACAGAAATGCATGCATACTGTTTTTGACTTTGAAAATTTGAAACCGTTGGCACTGGCAAAATTTTGAATCTTGTTTATATTTTGTTGTAGTTGTCTTTCAATTGTTTGCATGTGCTTTGAACGATAACATCTTAAGAAATCATCAACGTATAGAGAACAATCCACACCAGGAGCTAAACATTTGGTGGTGCTATTAATTTTGATGTTGAAAAGCGTCACAGATAAAATACTGCCTTGGGGGACACCCATCACTTGCTCGAACATATCTGAGAGGGTAGAACCTACTCGTACCATGAATTCCCTGTTTGAGAGAAAGTTTGATATAAACGAGGGCAGATGGCGTTTTAGACCTAGATCGTGCAGGTCATGCAGTACCCCGTACTTCCATTTCATGTCATAGGCCTTTTCTAAATCAAAGAAAACCGCTACTCAATGTTCCTTCTTGATAAAACCGTCGCGAATAAATGTTTCCAGTCTAACCAGATATTCATTGGTGCTGTTGCCGTATCGAAAGCCACGTTGAAAAGGAGTTATTAAATTATTAGTCTCCAAGTACCATACAAAGCGAGAATTGATCATTCTTTCATTGTTTTGCACACACAACTTGTCAGGGTAATGCGGCTATAGTTGGTAGGAGTTGCAATCTGACTATATATATATATATATATATATATATATATATATATATATATGTGTGTGTGTACTATATATTTAGATCGGTTCAAGCGGCATCATTGATTATGGTTGTGTATCATAGTAATTTCGCTACTTTCATAATTAAATGGGCCCGTATCACTCTCATGACGTTTCAGTTTCAAACCAAACGGGAATTTCTTTACTAACACGGCGTCCATGTTAGCTTGGGCGTGTCTGTTAGTTCAGACAACAGAATTGGTGCAGTTCTTATTAGATAAGCTCCAATTAAGTCCGTATCTTTCTGTAACGTTGGGAGTTACATCCCATTGTACCCATTTACGTTAGAGCTAAATCGCTTGCAATTCTTATTCTGTTCAATTTTTGGGAGAAATATTAAAACTTGACATTGGAAATACTGGACGCAGATCATCTTCTTGTATGTGTAGTCACAGAAACCTACCTCTTCTCTGAAATGTATTCTTCCAAAAACTGGAAGGGGAGGCGAGCAGGCTCATCGTTTACACTTGAACTGAAACGCGAATTTACGATCAGTGTTGGGAACACCCTGGCGACAGTCTTGTAAGAAATTATAAAGTAATGAATCAAACCAGTTAGTTTTGTGCATTTTTTATATCCTTGATGCTTTTCGTTTTTAGAGTCGCAAAAGAGAGACGGTACATACTGCCTGCGTTGATGAGACCATGCGACTAGTTTAGATTTTTAAGCACGTTGCTTTCATTACTCCGCCTGTCTAAGTGAGAATTTTATATCTATCTGTTCCGCACTTGAGCTGTTTAACAGACTATACATATAGATCAAGGAAGGTTGATTGTGAAATTGAGGTAAATACACGAGCTGACTTCTCCGTACTAGTACATATTTAATACACGTATACTTCTGTAGATGATAAATTCATCTTTTAACTATTTCTTACTGGTTGGCTTTTATGGTATTTACCTATCTGACAAGGTGAAAATGTTATAAAATTATTTTTATTAACTAAATAGTTAAATAATATAAAAATATTCTTCATGTATGTACCTACGTGTATATTATTAATTACAGAAAAACATTTTACGTAATTAACTTCGAAACCCCATCAGGAAATCAGAAATGAAGCCAATGGCGCCATTAAATCTTATTATTCATAATGGCCAACACAAACATAAACATCTATTTATAGATCTTATGTAATTTGCGTTTTTAACAGAATCGGGTCACGTACATATATTTATAGCAAACGTTATTATATATAATTTACAATCATGAATAAAAAGTACAAAAATTAGATAAAATCATGTACCAGGAGTTATACAAATTATAGATGTACTACTATTCAAATCATTTAGTCGAAAAGACAAAGTAAAGATGGTATATTATCAATGATATATACAACGCATGGAGTCGAGGATAAAGAGAGACATATATTCTTGGCGATGAAGTAACAACAATTAAAGAATTCAAAAATATCAGAAAAATTCTGACACTTTTAATCTCAACTTAAACAGTAGAATCAACAAATTGAAAATGATTAATGATTTCAAGGTATACATTACTTGTCTGGAAAAACAGATCTTAGTATACACCAACAACAGCACAGTTTTCTGGCAGCAGAAAAATAGAAAATGTAAATATAGAGAAAGTTAAACAAATGGAAATGAATGAATTACTGACATGAGCTATGAAAATAACATACAATCTGTACATTCGTTTTAGATTGGATTGATGAAATCAGAACGACATAAAATGTTATATCGAACGATTTATACTAGATATTACACGTGGCAGTCAAAACCAAATCAAACAATTATGGAGATCGGGAAGTTTAATTTCCTCTTCTAGTATGACTATATCCTGAATGAGGTTAATTTGTGTAGCTCACCTTGTTAGTTGGGCTGCATTTCGCCTCGATAGAGAACCACTATTTTCTCGTCGGGAAAGTTACTCACTTATAATTCTGGCAAAATCCATTCAAATGTGTTTATAGTGAGTTGATTACATGCCTCTAAGCATGCTTACACAATGAAATCAATGTGTGGAAATGGATATTTATTATTCAAGTCCCGCCCCTGTTTGTGTACTGACACTTATGTAGGATATAAAAATACACATTCCTCTTAAAAACGCCGTATCAAGCTATTCGCTAGAACAATCCTTAACTGAGAACGTCTTGGTCAATGTTCTTCATCGTGGCAATGGTTGCTTTATTCTTCGATTTCCTGACGTTCGCTGAATTTATTACAAGCGGTCATTCTCAATGCCCATGTCATTGCGCCTGCAACTGTTATTTTAACCAGCCTCAAACTTATTGTGGAAAGGTGGCTTCATCTACATGTCAAAATGACTAGTTTGTTAAACCAAGACTCTGCCAAGACATTTACCAGATGGGTTTTACAAAGACTGGAGGCTACATTATTTATTCCAAAAGACATCCTAATGGTATCTATGTTCGATGTGGCATGAATAATGTCAGTGGAGGATGGACTGTCATTCAGAGACGAGTCAGCGGAGATGTTGATTTCTTTCGTGAGTGGGTTGATTATAAAGAGGGTTTTTGTGATCCGAATGGAAACATATGGCTAGGACATGACAATATCCACGATCTCACGGCTCGTTCCGATTACCAGCTACATATAAACTTGGCTGTTTCAGAGACAAAATTAGTTTTGCTGTGTACGATACTTTCTCGGTTGGAGACGAAAGTAGAGGATATGTTCTCATCGTAACAAGCTACAGCGGAACAGCAGGGGACTCTTTTGTCGGGCATTCCGGTATGAAATTTACCACCAAAGAGAGGGACAACGACAAAATCACTTCGACAAATTGTGGGAATGTTTACAAAGGCAGTTGGTGGTACAATGCTTGCCATTCTTCAAACTTAAATGGAATCTACGGATCCACGAATCATGGACAAGGAATACATTGGTATGCATTTGCCGGACATTATACATCCATGACATTTGTAGACATGAAAATAAGGAGAAAGATTTCACTTTAAGAGATTTAAAAATTATTAAGATATCGTTGGAATTAAAAATGCTTGTATAAATAGGGTTCTTGAAAATAAACTTGGTCTAAATAGATTCATGTTAATACACAGCGTTTGTTATATCAATAATACCTTCATGATAAAAGGACGCACGTATATTCAGTAGGTAGAACCTTTTAAACTTGCTGTCCCAGTTTCATTTGAAACGGACGCAGTTGCAATTCTTTAGGTTTTTTTTAAATTCTAAATGGAGATAGATTAAATTGATACATAATTAATACGTAAATTTGAATGTCTATTTGTACTTATATTTTCCATGTATTTTTAATATCTTTTATGCCTAATTTTATTTATTCAGCAGTAAAATCAAAGAAGTTGAATCTATAGTTGTTTTTTTTTATTTTACAATGCGAAAATCGTTACTTATTGATTCTCCTGTAGTAATTGCTACTGAAGCAACATACCGCATTTAAGAGCATCAAATGTTGATACTTCTAATATTTATATCACACGCTGACTGAAGATGTCATCTTTTGTGTGTTACGTTCAAATGATTAAAACAGAGTTCTCTTCCATATAGTGTGCAGGTATTTCTTTTACGCTATAAATTTAAGGCAATGATTTTTGTCTAATGTTTGTTGAGTATGTAATGTCGAAAGGTTTACATTGTCAATATTCAAATTGACAAATATTGTGAACGATCGTGCTTTATTGTTTTAATGACAATCTCACTCATCTATTGAGTGTAACTTGTATTCAGCTCAACATACATGAGCATAAATATATCCGCAAATTGAAACTAATTAAATTACATATATTTCTTTGTTTAATGTTGTTCAATTATAAAATTAGCTATTAACGGATTTATTACTTTAAATACATTATCAATTACAAGTTTACATTTATAACAATCAGTTAATTTAACACAGCCAGGATACTCATTGCTAAGTACAATGCATAAAGCAGTATAACACTGGAGTTAATTCAATTTTGTATAAGACTCTTGTATGCGTTTCTCCATTAATTTTCAATTCGCCAGTTTTTACTTACAATGCAATAGTCTTGAAGCCCATTGTCCGTCTTTGATTTAATTTTGAATGTCTCTTTCTCCTTTCTCTCTGCTTTAATTTTATCAAGCCTAACACTTAATGATTTCTTTTAATTCTTTTATTTTTTTCAATTTCTTGGCCAGGAACATATACCTCTGCTTATCTTTGATTCCATGGGTTGTATATGTCATGCAAGGTAAAGAAAATCATCTGCTCTAAGTCTTGTCCATTGAATGACCTGAATAATAATAGATAAAGTAATGAATTTCTATCTAGACACGTCTTCAGCTTTTAAAATTATTCTCCTCTTGTGAATCTCTTCTACAGCTCTGAGATTTTGGTGGCTTTTCTTGTCCTTCTGTTCAATAAGGCATATTAGTATCTCCTTCCCTCCATCTCTTGATGTCTTTCAAATTGTTCTCACTAAATTAGTAGTAAATAAAGTGATGAAGTAGTAACTTCAAGGGCATGGTTATTTTGGGAGTGTTTATTAATGTAGTTTGTGTGTGTGATTTGCATTTTTAACGTAGCTTTAGCAATTTTGCAGTCATATCGCTACGATGTCTGCATTTTGTCACTTTATAGTGATGTTTAGCGCTGTGGATCGTGCCACAGACAAATAGCATCATGTCCCACCCAGTCACATCATCCTTACACCAGGATGACCAGTCTAGCGACGCAGCTGTTAGTACCATTTTTATAAGTCTTTGATATGACTCCCCAGGGGTTCGAACCCGCGACATCCAGCATCCAAACACTAGGCCATGAGATATTAATGTAGTTGGAAGTAAGGTTGTCAAGTAGTGAGGTAAAGGACGATCGGAATTTTTCTTTATTTCTCACTCAGAAATACGGAACGTGGTTCTGATGTAAGATCTAAGACATGGTGGTGGCTTTCTTTTGTTTTTCACGCAGCAGTAAAGTTAGGTAGTGCAGCATTTTCCTTTTGGAGGGGTGTGGGTAGAACGTGGCTGGGGTGAGGTATTTATCAGAGAGTACAGAAGTCTGCTCGTGCTTTTTTCTTTGTATGTAGGAGCAAGGCAATTCACCACAAATGATTTTTCTACGGAACTTGGACTCGTAATTAGTGTTTGTCTATAGTAGTAAGGAATGTGGTTATATCCTTCTGGAAGATCAATAGTGTTGTCTTGACGTTGTTCTTGTTGTTGTTTGTTTAATGTTTACATACTAATACGATAAATAGTTGTGTCAGTCTTTACCATTTATATGTAGCTAAAGACCATGTTCTCGTATATTTTTCTCTACTTTTACTAAGTCTTTCTCCACCACTTAGTTAAGTGATTTAAAAACAGTGTTCCTTTCAGACCACAACGCCGTTTTGCAACAAAAACCTGTCGAAAATAAATAACACTGATACTTGTATATTTTGTTTATTAAACTGATTGAATTTTTTAATCAAATAACTCATTTGGTTAATGTGTATCAGTGTTATACAAATATAACAATAACCGACCTGTGTTTTTATTTCGTACGAAATGGTATTATTTATGATTCTGATGATTATATTTGCTCCATGTTTATTTCAAGCACGGTGACCTATGCAGTTCTCCTATATTTCAAGAGTTGATACCACTCAAAATTGTGCTTCAAAATATTTTTTAAAGTCTAGATAGGAGAAATAGCCTAAACTGTGTACAATCGTTTCGTCCAGAATAAATTGCAATAAAATCCTATGTAAACCCATATACTACAATGATGTCAACAGTGACGAAACTAGTTCTGTCAGCCTCATCTTTGTCTCTTGGACTTACGTTTGAATATCTTCTAGACGTAACTTATTTGACTACCTTACATGAAATTGCCATGACAACAAAACCTGAAACGAGAACTCCAAACGAAATAGATATAAACCAGCGTTTCATTGTCAATAACGAAACACCCATGTGACCGAAGTGGCATTAGTGTTTACTATTATTTTAAAACACTCACCACATCCAGTAAACTTAAATGGTATGTCCCTTGTACTTGTGATATTCTTCACTAAATTAGGGATCACAACCAACCAAGCTCATAAAACTTTACATTTTCTGCATATGCAGATGATAAAGTCTGAATAACAACAAAATAATTTTATTGATTTGGCGTGTGCAAGAGACCACATAGTCATTGTAATACATTATTCATATAAAATGCTCTGTTGCATAAATGCAGAAAAATATCAATGAATAATGGTTATAAAAGACTGTGCACATAAATCCTCAGCGATAGATAGACAGACAGACAGAGAACTCGACAGCGAGAGAATATAATCTAATTTAGAATGCATTATACACATATTTACCTAGTTATTTTAAAATTGTTAAATCTTCATTTTTGGGTAATTAAAGTAATTTGTGCACGATTGGTTTCTGCCAATAATCAGGACCAATATAATATTATAAATGTGAGAGGTATAGAGGATAGATTAAGACAAAATGATATTCATCTTCGAGATCTTTATTTCACAAAGTTCAGACATTCTTTCATGCAGTTATTTTCCTAATTGTCTACCAGTCTCGATATTTAAAGCGTTGATGAAACTCTTAATTTACTTAAAGATTTTCTGTGACTGGCATTAACAATAATTCTAAGATACGAGGTGGTTTCGAACATATCTTGTAATCTTTCTACTTTTAGGAAGTTATTTTCGAATCAACTGCTGAACGCCAGTCAGAACGAAATATGATATTTAGTCTCTGGTTAAAAAGTAAGAAAAAAGGAAGACATATGGACTGAATTAGGGTAATACCAGACTTCTCTAAAACCCCGAAGACAATAGCATAGTTCTCACATTGAAAATAAAGTTTTTATAATTCTTTATTTCAAGATCTGTAAGCATTAATTGTTATATTTGTTACGAATATAATTATTTGTGTTTAGTAATTTAATCCAATGCATAATTATAGGCATATATCTGCTTAAATAAAGAGTATGTCGGCCCAACTCTCCATTTGCAATCATACTGTTGGTAGGAAGTTTAACATCTAGTATCCACATACAATATTTTCTATGTACCCCTCCTCTACTGTCTGCTTTTAAAATCTCCAAATATCACAGCCATAAGACAAAATTGGAGATGCAAATTAATCAAATAAAGTAACCATTATATTCACCGGACATTCGAGATTCTTAGTATTATTCAGAAGTAATGTGGCGGCGCACACCTCTGCTCTTGCAATGCCTGACTGTATGCCTTCAGTTCGATGTACACATTGCATTTCATCAAGATATATGTAGGGATAAATATTCAGGGTCATGGAGGAATTTCGCTTTCATAAAACTTCAAAAATCTTTATGTTTCCACATCTATGTTGAGTGAACAAATGAGGTTGGAGAGGCTTTGGTCATTCTTTTAAAAGGAACAGGAAAACCAGTAGCTTCAAGTTTGTAATTATTTCCTGTGATGGTACTGTGGACGTGTCACATGTACAAAAAAAAAACACTCACTTCGTATCAATCAAATCAGTGGCTGCAGCTATGTAAACTAAATCGACTAATAAAGCATGAAATGATCTCATTTGCGTTAGATTTTTTAAAATAAAAATATTGTTGACTTTTGAAGTCTTTAATCCTCTACCGTAGCTTAATTGTCAAACAAAGGCATAGATACTGTTCTATATATTTAACCCGAAATATATTACCATATTAGAGTGAGCATTATACAGAATAATGATATTCTTGCTGTACAAGCAATAGCTAACTTTATGTAACCAATGAAAGATGTAGAAAGTCTTTGATGCCTTCAGCTGTGGGGTCCTATGGCAAAATTTTGTTGCCCAGAGAAATTCATCGTGATAGTTCGATAATTCCATCGTGACATGCACGCTCACGTGATATGCGAAGGATAGTCATTTGAATCATTTCCAGTCACCAATGGAGTCGAGCAAGGCCGTGTGTTGGCCCCAATTCTCTTCAGTATGATGTTCTCCGCTATGCTCCCGTGACCATGACACTGGCATTGTATCTATACCACACTGATGGCAAGATCTTGAATCTGTGGAGACTACATGCGAAGACGATTATGCAGAAAATTACTGTTAGTGGTCTACTACTTGCCGACGACTGTTACCTGAATGCCAAATCTGAGTCTGACACGAAAAAGGGTATGGATCATTTCGTGTCAGCTTGTAACTATTACAGTCTCAGAATCTATCAAAAAAGCATAGGCTATGCACCATCCTGCAGCAGGGAATATTTTCATAGAGCCAACCATCACTGTAAATAGCTACACCATCATGTCAGTGACAGATTCACCTATCTCGGCAGCACAATGTCATGTGCAGTCCACATCGATGATGCAACCGACGCTAGAGTTGCTAAAGAAAATGTGGCCTTTGGCAGACTACGCGCAAATGTGTGTGAGCGAAGAGGTATCAGTCTGCAAAAAAAATGTGAAGGTCTACAAAGTCACTGTGTTGCCAATCCTGTTGTATGTTTGCTAAAACCGCAGTGCCAAGAGGCTTAATCATTTTGACATTGGTTGCTATGGAAACTGATTAGGATAAGATGCCAGGATAGAGTTGCAGACACTGAGCTTCTCACAAGGGCAAATATTCAAAGTATCCACATTCTGCTGATGAAATCACAGTGGAGACGTCCAGGACTCATCGCCATAATTTCAGGATGTCAAAAGGGCAACGACTAAAGAAGCTTTTCTTCGTTGGGCTGATGCAGGGCAAGAGATATTAGGGTGGTCAAAATAAACGCTTCAAAGATGCCGTCAAGACATCCGTGAAACACTTCAGCTCTGACCAAGAGCCTTATCATAATCTCGCACAGGATGCCTCCCCTAGCGCAGTCTCATCCATACTGATGCTAAAGACTTTGAACTGAGAAAAATCGAAGAGGCGCGATTAAAGCGCGAGTAACGTAGATCTCGGAACTGCAGCACGTCCTTCATTAATCACGTAAACCCAACCGGGATCTTCTTTCCATTGTGCCACAGCCTGTAAAGAGCACAAATTGTCCCGATCTCATGTACTCACAGAACTCTAAGCAGTTACTGATGTCTTAGTCATCTTCAAACTCAGAGATGGACAACAAGTTAACTAATAAAATAGAAAATTTATAAGTTAAGACTCCTGATGAAAACTGCAAAAAATCTTATGTGTTTCTTGATTACTCCTTTGTAAGTAATAACCGGTCTAAAAAACAATTGTTAAGAGACCATTAATGGAAAGCAATAATGCTATGTTTTTCTTAGATTTAATTCAGCACAGCGTACACGTGGGATTAATACAGGAATTTTCTATTCAGTAATATACTTTGGTACAAATTAATTTTGATACAGGTTCGTCTTGGCTTAATGGACTTTGGAGGCTAGTTCTATCACAAAGTTGTATCTTGATACCTGTTGCTCACATTGTGGAAGGTATCAAGTCGTCACAGTATCGTGCATTTGAAAAATGTGTTCATTCTTTACTTGTAGCTGCTTATTGATTACTCCTTGAAATATTTTCCGTTTTATTCCTCTCAAAAAGGTGTAAAGGAATACCCTTATGGAGAAATCTTTTATCCTTTAACGAAGAATAAGATTTCAGGCCTAATATGTCAACTTGCACCATATGTCCTTTCAGCATCCCAAAGAAGAGTTTTAAAAGGAAACATAATTCACTACTTCGTATTTTTTTCGGAAAATATTTCTTTCACCCATATGTGATATGACATCTATTTGATATTATTCCCATATCATCTTGTCAAGTATTTCCAATATAAATTCCTCACATTTTTGCTTTATTCATTTCACTGTTACAATTGTAATTGTTGGACTATTGTTATGCAATTGTAGAATTACATGTTTATGGTCCACATTTCCAAGAAACTATTGTCATGGACATTCAAATGGATAGCGTCTGCAGCAGTAGGTAGATAAACAAAATAGTAGGAGCAGGTATCTTTGTCATTGACAATTTATTGTCACTTCTAGTGACTGGATAGCAAAATGACCATCATTATCCTTCGGTTTTAAATGCTTGCAATACCTCAATCACAATGCATGACAAAAATGTTGTACAAGAAACAAAAACTCCAAAAGAGTTCACCAGCAGCAGATGGACATTTTGCTAATCACGTTTTCTTTTCATTTCTTTCATCTTATAAAATCAATAAGCCGCTGCTTGTGTAAGCCACAGTCTTTCTTCAAGTTCCATATTTCACTCCATATGTAAAGTTATCTGGTACATACCTTAATGTTAAATAGGTAAGTATTTTAGGAAGGCCAGTAGATAGCTCTGGGGGTTTCAATTCTACGAAAATATAAAATTTTTAGTTATGGTGCATATTGAATTAGTTTTCAGCTAGAGTGTTTAGTTACTTTTGTATGCCAAAACTTTATTTCCTCTTTGAGTATCACTATATTCGCATTGAAGTTAATTTGTGTAGCCCACTGAGTTAACTGAGCTGCAATTCTTCCTAATGTTGATTTCTTTCGTGAGTGAGTTGATTATAAAGAGGGTTTTGGTGATCCGAATGGAAATACATGGCTCGGAAATGAGAAAATACATCATCTCACGGATCATTCCGATTAAAAGCTTTATATAAATTTTACTGTTTCAGAGACAAACACCAGCTTTGCCATGTATGATACTTTCTCGGTTGGAGACGAAACTAGTGGATATCTTCTCATTATAAAAAGCTACAGTGGAACAGTAGAAGACTCTTTCCCCGTTCATTCTGATATGAGAATCAGCACCAACGATTGGTACAACGACAAAATTATTCCGACAAATTGTGCGAATTTTTACTTTTACAAAGGTGGTTGGTGGTACAATAATTGCCATCACTCAAACTTAAATGGAATCTACGGATCCCCCAATTTTGGAGAAGGACTAAACTGGCATGCATATGCCAGACATCATATATCGATGATATATGTAGACATGAAAATAAGAAAACGGTTTCGCATTAAGAGAGTTACAAAATTATTAAGATATAAACGGAATAAAAAATATTTGTATAAATATTGTTCTGTAAGATAAGCAAGGTCCATATATATATATATATATATATATATATATATATATATATATATATATATATATATATATATATATAGATAGATAGATTATTGAGAGCATGATGCTACATTTTTGTTTTGTTTATTTTGTTTTCTTATTAATATTTCCAATTTTTACTTACAATATTTTAATGCTAATTGCAACAAACAGAACATGCGTTACATATATCCTTGCAGATAACATCCTAGTTCCTTTCCATCACATGTCGACCTAACGGATTGACCAAATATTATAAAAACGTTTTGCATATTTACATGTTCTATAAATGGATTCACACATGCATGAAAACGTACAATCGTGAATCCACGATCCAGATCATAATAATATCTGCATTATACGGAATGACCATTCTAGTCTATACTTGAATATAGTTTTTAACCCAAGGGAATGTGTATCTTTCATCCTGTTTGATGTTTATCACACTTTTCCAGCTATATTAAGGAACGCGGTAAATTGCCTGACTCCAGTAAGTTTAGAAACATAAATTAAGAGAGTTGTGTCATCAAGTTCCAATTGCATAGTCTAATTAGCTGTAGCTGTAAGGTCGTTAAAGAAGCTATTAGCAGCTTGGTTTTGTCTTCGATGACCCATTACGATATTTACTACCTTCTTGTCATATAAAGACGTTCGTTCAGACAAGGAAGTTGAGTTCATGAGTCTATCAACACCCCCTAATTATGCATCAACATACCTTAATAATTCTCCCAATGACGCATACATTCTTTTATGTGGTTTTGCTTATACCATTTGATTGTGTCCTATTGTTATTACACTTGGAAGTGAAGGTTTTAGAGCTTAGGGCATGTCAATGACCTCTGAGTACAAGAAAGGGACTGTTATTGTTCTCGAATCAATTATGACAAGCGATGAAGAGTCTATTAATTATATAATTTTCTGATCTAGCTAACTTGCTATTTACCCAGTTTTCATATTTGTGTTTGCTTTGGGCGATAACTAGATTTCATCATTTTGGTTGGAAAACACAGCGAATTCTTTTAATTGTGATCGTCGGTAGTTTCATGTCAAGGACGCCATCTTTTGCTTGTTTTAAATGCAAAAAAGTACTTTCAAATACTCGGATAGCCCGAAGCACGGAGTCGCTTAAAATGTAGATCAGGTGTCTCTCGCATTATCAATGAATAGCCCGTTGGGCTTCTCACAGAGAAAAGTGTTATACAATTTGCCTGAAAGGAACATTGAGCCCGCCAACGAAATGATGCATTTTAGTTTGAAGAATTTGAAAATCACTTAAAATTATTAATACATTAGCTCGCTGAAGGACCCCATCTGTTAATCCCTCAACGTTTCCAAGATCGTCTGCTTGATTGTATCCGTAGCATTATTCTTCTGTGTGTACAAAATCGATGCAGGTATCATTTTAATGGGGGAACAGTACCATCTCTTACACGTGTTTCATATGCTTAGCACTTACATGAACAGCCGCGAATAACAATATTCTATTCCTCATTCGAACTTGGTACTACATTGCTGGTTAAATATATAGAGCAGCGCCCATGCGATTGTTTGACAATCAAACTTAGCTAGGGGATTAAAAACTTTAAAAATCCCCTAAGAAAATGTTTGGGTTTTTTTGTACTCTAAAGGAGCTGAGGTTATTACAAAAAGATAATTTGCCTCGAAGAGTTGGTAGCCGTTGATTTGTTTGATACTAAGTTAGCGTTATTTGTATATCTGACACATTCCTATTACATGAACTAGTTATTAATTTAAAGCTACTTTTTGTACTGATTGATTTTAAAAATGATTAATCAATATCCGACTTCGTTTCTTGTTTCAACTTTGATCGAAATCTCATTAGCTTTACGCAACATTCAGAAAGCGAAAATACTCAAAGCACCCGAATATCTATCCCTACATAAATATTGTTATCAAATACAGTCTACACATCAAGCAGGGGGTATTGTCAGAAATTGCAAGAACATGGCAGTGTACCACAGTTATTCAGAATTTACCACCTGCGCAAGTGAAATTTCTTAAACCTTTTTGGTTGTGACCCCCTTGTTCAGTGAACAGTTCAGTTCGACCCCTTGTTAATTAACCAATATCACAAGCATAAGGGACCTACCATTATTTTTTTGTGGATGGTGTGAGGGTGTCAAAATAATAGGGAAAGCTAAGGCCATCTCGGGCAAGGAGATTTTAAGTTAGGGTAGGTAATATTGTTAAAGGAGATTTGCCCTGGGACGTGTGTGAAACACTGTCAGCAATTGAGCAATTGGACAAGGGTTATTATGAGGTCCTAGAGAAAAACATTCCTTTATGTAAAATATATTCTGAGGCAAGTGAGTCAATTGTATATGAATATTGTTTATTCTTTTCATATTTAAAGTACTTCAATTTCCAAATTGGGTACAAATAATAGTGAAGAACAGGTGCGTTTGAGCTCAATGCATTGACGTCAGCACTAGTAGAAATGAAGGCAGTGCTGGTGATTTGTTTACAGTCGCTTGCACTGGGCAAGTGTCTGAATAAAACAACATATTTTCTTTGAGCCTTGTTATAAGCTAGAATTGAAATACACTTAGACATAGCTATCTGCATTATTTTATCTTTAGACATTAACTGTTCATCATTTAATTACTTCAAAGATGACACAGAACATGAGCTCCTGGCGTAAGAGCCAACGAAATGTCCTGATCTACCTTGCTCAACATTAAATCACTTTACGTAGAAATGGTTATCTCAAACGTAAAACGCCAGCACATCTTTTCTCCAAATACAGCTAGACGTGTACGCGTAGTTCAAAAAAGTGACAGTAAGGCTTTCGACAGCTGTGTGAATGTTTGTATGTGCGTGTGGTTGTGTTTCTTGTCATTATTGACAATAAAACGTTGGTCTACACAAGAAATTCCATAATGAAGACGTTCTTGTTGAAAGAAGTTTAATATGGAAAGTAAATCAAGATGAGAATGGTGACGGTGACACATTTTTATTTATTTCTCATATCTTGATTTTTTGTTAATATTGTGAAGAAATATTTGGAATGATATCACCTTTTGAAAAGGAAAGAAACTGCACAGGTCAGCATTCTTGAAATGAACATACAGCCGTCATAATTAGTAGAATGGTGAATGATAGCATATCGAACGTAATGCAAAACACAAGTTGGTATTTGTTTTAAATTCTGCTGAGCATTATTCAATTGATTCGTTTGATTTTGAAAGTCAATATTTTGGTAAACAAAAATACAAATATTACCAATTTAATTTCTTACCGACACCTTTTGTGTAATGACTTTTTTGTAGTCTGAAAGCAGCACTGTTTATTTTTAATCACTTTAGGGCATGTTAGAGAAGACTTAGTAAAGATCGATGAATGTATATGAGGACGAGGCTTTTTGTTAAATTTAAATAGTAGGAACTGGCATAGACCATTTATCGTACTACTGTGTGCGAAGCAACCAAACTACAACAATACAACACTAGCACGCTTCAAGTAGGATTGAGCCACTTTCTTAATAATACAAAGAAAAGATAAGCACGAACCCACGTTCCATACAAACAGATAAAATGGCGGTCACTTTCATTTGCTTTTGCATAAATAAAAGGAAATTACGAGTCCATACAGTGTATCAATATCCTACCACAAGCCACAAGCCTCACCAAAAAAAGAAAATGTTGGTCTACTTTCTTTACTACGTTGTGGAAATCAAAGAATACTACCACCAAAGAAGAGACCATATCACTTAACCATTTCCGTATATTTCGGTGCAAAAATAAGGAAAATGTAGCCATGTCCAATTCCTCACTTCTTGACTACTTTACTTGCTACTGTATTAATGAACTTCACAAAATGACCATGTCCCTGACATCATTACTTCAGCAAGTTACTTACTACTAATTAAATGAGAACAATATGAGAGACATCAAGACATGATAGGAACAAGTTGACAATACATTACTAATGTAAGCATTATTGAACAGAATAAGACCTGAGAGACACCAAAATCACAGAGCTGAAGAAACAGATTTACAAGAACATAAAGAAGATTTTTAGAAGCTTAAGACGTGCGTAGATAGAGATTATGTGCTCTATCTACTACTATTTAAGTCATTCAATTGGAATTCAGGATAAACAGAGAGAAATATCATTGGAGAGCTACAAGCATAAAATAAAAAAAATAACCAAAATACAAATTTAAAAATAGAAAAATGATCAGGAAAATTGTGTCTCTTTTAATGTGAACTTAAATAGATGAATCAAGAGATGCGAGAAGACGAATGATTACAATACATTAATTAATGGCCTGGACAAACAACGTCGTTGCAAACACTACGACTTGCACAGTTTTCAAGCAGCAGAAAATGAGAAAACGAACAAATCTAGCCATAAACCTGATGAAGGTGAAGGAATTCATCGCTAGATCTATAGAAACAACAGACAGTTCATCCATTCATTTTTAGATTGGGCTGATGTAATGAAAACGAAAACAGCTGTTACATTGAAAAAATTTACAACACATTACAAGCGACAATCTAAATCATATGCAAACGATTATGAAGATCTGAAAGTGGTCTCTTAAGACTGGTGTTGTGCATGGTAGTATTTGGGAAATAGACAGCATCATGATAGAATGAGAAAACATCTAATGATTTGGAACAAAGTTTTACAATAGATACAGGTGCACTCAAGATGCAAGTGGATTTTAAGATGTATGCATTAAGTGTTAGGCTTTATGCAATTGAAGTCGCAATAAAGGAAATACAGCTATTCAGACCGATTAAAAAACGGAAAATGGGCATCAAGAATACTCCATTGCACGTAAAAAGGGTGAAATGAAAAGTCGATCGACAATAATAAACAAGAGTGTTATGCAAAATAAAACTAATTCCAGTGCTATTCTACTTTATAATTATCGCATTTGTTCCTAAGAAGAGTATCCTGATTGTATTATATTTACTGATCTACTTAAATGTACACTTGTAATTAGCAGACGAGATAATGTATTTCAAGTGATAAATGGGTTATTGGATAAGTTTGTAACTGAACAACACAACACAAAGAAATAAACCAAATAATTAGCTACAATTTACTGATTGAATTATGCTCTTTCACTTTGTTTTTGAATACAAGTGTTATATTCAATAGACCAAGGATATAGTCTTCCTCAAACACACACAATTGGGCTCTTTTACAACGTTTATCAAGTTGACTATTGACAATTGAAATTGCTTGTGCTTCATTTCTTCCATTGCATTAGAGGTAAGCATCCAACTCTTGCATACTTAACAGACATTAGACACAAATCTGCACCTAATATTTACAGCGGAATAGAAAGACGTTCACATTATATAAAAGAAAACCGCTTTTTAATCATTTGAATATAATACAAAAGAGGATTTCTTCAGTCAGAATGTAAGACAACTATTTGAAGTAGTATCAAAGTATGTTTCTCTTAAATACAGAAAAATAGCTTGAGCAGCGGTTACTATTGCAGGATCAATAAGTAACTGTTTAGCTTTTGAAAACAAAATCAACTATCTATTCAAGTTCATTGAATCGAACTGCTGAAAGAAATTAAGAGTACAGGGAAAAACGTAAGATGTATAGATTCAGAAAATACGTAATTCTTAACGAAGAAGTGATATCCTAGTGAGTGAGATATCTCAATCACAAACAATGGTACATCAGTTACGTACCTAGCAGCATTAAAGCCAAATAATCTTTGTAGCTTCGTATACCAAAGTGCATACCAAATATCATGATTTGATTATGTATGTTAATATCTAATTATCAGAGACATAAGAGAGTGGTAGGATTTGGGATGACTTAATCGTTCGATGTAACGTACATTTTTTACATTTGTAATATTTGAACATATCTGACCATCAAGCAAGTCTGATTCAGCACACCACCACATCAGGGTATCACGTTTGTAAAGGAAGTAAGGGGAAATAACTTCAAAAAGAGACGCCAACGGTGCAAGTCAAATGTCTTTAGCAAAAATTAATTTCCATGTTTGATATATAATGCAGTTTACCTGGTAAAAGTTATGTACTTTTGTGACAGCTGCCGTCAATAATCCGGTCTTGTCCCTATTGCCACAAAACAGGAAAAGGGACTGTGACACGACTACATCGCCCTTTGTTTACATTTACACAGGAGTGCTACCTGTGTGGCGAATACAACACTTGGAATAGCCAGCCATTCCTTATAGGCATGCCAACCAGAACATTGACTTCTCAGAAGTCATTCTATTTGCAGGTGGAACTCTTACAAATTTCCTTGCGTTCCCATACCTCGTGTGCACCCCTGTGTTACATATTTCCACATCTATGACCAGCTCAAAAAACGTTTCCAGGGTGCATCAGGATAGTCTTTGTCAAATCTACAGGACGTTGGATTGCTGATGGTAAAAGTGACAGTCCATTCCAAAGTTGGAGCCTATAGTGTGATTGAGGTGAATTTCGGTTAAGTCTTGAACAGTGAGCCAGTACAGGTACAGGTAATTTAAGTGCTTGTTTACAAGATAAAAATAAAAATATTTATATTTCTGAATATTCTGATAGATCGTTTATTTCTGCTACGTTGTATATTTTCATGCACTGGCAAGGATTCATTTTGATGAGACACAAGAAAATGAGGATATGTTTTCAAATTTCCTTCTGGAAATTGCATGCATTGGCTCTGTAAATGCAAATAGTTTCAAATACATTTAAGAAATGTATTGGTGACACCATATCGAGATAAACAGAGATAATACATGTTAATGTGGCTCAGCTAATTCGTTTTTCCCAAATCAAAGAAGTTAACATAAGAATCCTCATGGAGAAAATGAGACTTGCTAGATTGATTGAAAATCTGCCGAACTATAAGTGGAGGTTGACACTATTGTCACATATAGGCATGTCCAGATAGAAATGGAACATGGAGAACATGACAGCCACTCACTATTTTGATGTATGGCATGTTGCCTGAGTTGTGTTTATAGTATATTGTTTACTACACCATTTCGTAAGGAAAGAACCCTATTGCCTTTGCAAAGGAAGAGACAAATAATGAGATCTACAACAATGAGACAGAAAAATATACGTTTGAATGTGTGTAATTCCATATGTGAAGAAATAAAAAAATGAAATGAATGCCAGGGAAAGAGAATTTTATGATGTGAGGAAATGGATTTACAGCATTTCAAAGCACGTGTATTCGTGTTTCCAGCCCGATTTTTAAGATATTCATAAGTACTTGAAATTCATTTAACTTATCAGTAACATATCTGTGACAGATAAACTTTTGCTATCGGAGGAGAGCGAGACTATGCAAAAATAAACTGGTGACCATCACTTAGTTGGAAAATACAGAGGTCCTGCTCACAGAGACTGTTATCTAAATTTAAAAAACACACACATTACGCCGCTATTCATTCACAACTTGTCATATTACAACAAGCATCTTGTTCATCAGGGCACTAAACTGCATACATAATAATTATGACAAAGAAAGGATTTGCAGAGGAACTAGCTTTCAACAGGGCACCGTTTTATAATATACTTAGGAGAGAACTGTAGAACCTATTTGCGAAATAATTACCTATTGTTGATTCCAATTTTTTCACACGTGTAAAATTATCCTTGTATTTTTATATGTGAAAATATCAGATTTCACACCATGTTATTTAAAGCTTGAGTGTGCGTGCCTGCAGCAGTTATACAAACAGAAACAAAAATTCCCTTTCATGAGCAATAACAAATTAGTAAAAACTGCATTACGTTTCAGCAGTGGAAATTAATTCTTGCTCAATAAATTTTACACCGGTCGCGCCTCAACGAAGATATATCTCCTTACTTCCCTGACAAGAGTGATAAACCTGACGTGGTTCTTTGCTGAATCGGATCTGTTTCGAGATTAGATATGATCAAACAGTTTACAAAATGTCGAAATGTACTGCGGCAGATTATTTCTTCCCAATCATGCCGCTCGCTAAGTCATTGATATGTATATCATCATCATCATATAAATGAGAATCATCATGTTTGGCCTTCACTGTGGTTTACGAACCTGCAAAGATTGTTTGGGTTCAATGCTGCTGTGTGCATGAATGATGTACTAGAATTTGTGATTGAGATGTTTGATTCGGTTAGATGTCTCTTCCTCCTTGTTAAGAGTTACGTATATTCAAAATGTAAACATGTTAGGTATTTATTGTGCCAAAAAGCCTACACAATATGTAAGGAAAATGCACACTAGCATGAACTGTTCTTACGAATCTAACTAAAAGAAAAAGCAAAGCCAACCAATTTAGTAAATTTCAACAAATAATGTATTTCTCTAGAATACAAAGCCAAATTTCAAAAAGATCTTGTGTTGTGGATTAAAATCTAAATAATTCTAAACGTTCTATAATAAGTCCCAAAGTATAGAGTGCTTTTAATCAATTCCAGGTTTCTAATGTGCTGACGTACCAATAATGTTTAATGAGTTGATATGTCAGCAGTCTTGATGTATCACAGTGATATAATCCAGAACATCTTTGAATGAATTCACAATAATTCAAAATAATGATTTAGTCTAAAATGTCAATGAGCACTTAGCAATTCCAATTAATAATTTAAATAAATAATTCCTCTCAAATTATATCTGAACACAAATAAAAATGATTCCACCAGACTGATGATAAAGTAGCAAAGAAGAATTTGTTTACTTCAGAACCTTATATAAAGTCTAAGACGCAATAAGATGTCCAGGATGTTAATCATTTTCATTGGAAATTCCCATAAAATTCGTAAACATATTAAGGTCTGTTCGAATAACCTTTAGCAACCATCCTCAACAAAACAGCGTACTGAACTCAAATTTAACTAAACATTTTGTTTACAAATGAATATTATCTAAGAGTAAAATCTACAATACTGGACATAAGCTAGCTATCTAATGTGTTGCTTACAAATGACAGTGGCAATCTACAATTATGGACAAAAGTTAAATATACAGTATAGCTATGCATAATATGAATTCATATCTTACTTGCTAATCACAGTGTTCGTGTAAACCTTTCATTTTCATTTAACGTGTTCTTTGTTTCTCAGGTATTAGTGTATCGCTTAAACCATAACAAGTGTGATCACTTTGAGTAGACGCATATTAAGAGAAAGGACCGTCCAGATTGTTAAATATAGTTAGCGACAAAACCTTGCTTTCTCAATCGTTCATTCAAGTAGTCAAGTGTTTATTGTTTTACCGACATTTTCCATGTATTCAGCATTTCCTTCACGCCCAATTTAGCAGAACGATCAAATACCTTTAACATAAAGTGGTTTTTATTTTAAAATGCGAAATCGTTACTTATTGATTTTCCTGTAGTAATTGCTACTGAGACTATGTGCTTCATTCAAGAGGAAAAAACTTTGATACTGCTTCTAGTATTTATATCACATGCTGACTCAAGACGTTCTCTTTTGTTTTACTTTCAAATGATTAAAACAGTGTTCTCTTCCATAGTTTGTTCATGTGTTTCTTTTGCCATTGTAAACTTAAGGCATTGATTTTTGCCTAATGTCTCTTGAGAATGGAAGTGTTGAATGGTTTCCTCAGTCGCAATGATAAAATCAAAGCCCAAACAGTTTAAATTGTCAATACTCAAATTGATACATTTTGTGAACGATGTTGCTTTATTGTTTTAATGACGAATATCCTTCATCTCTAGAATGTAACATGTATTCAGCACATCATACAGGAACATAATAAGATTCGTAAAATGCAGCTAATTAATTTATATATTTCTTTGTTAGTGTTATTCAGTTGCAAAATTATCCATTAACGCATTTATTACTTGAAACACATTATCTCGTCTATTGATTACAAGTTAATATTTAAATAAATCAGTTAATATAATACAGTCAGTATAATCATGGCTAAGTACAATGGGAACATCGTTAAGCAGAATAACGCTGGTGTTATTTTCATTTTGCATAACAATAACACTCTTGTTTTCTTTTTTCGATTAAGTTTTCAATTCACCCGTTTTTCCTTACAATGCAATAATCTTAAAGCCCATCGTCTGTCTTTGATTCAATTTTGAATGTCTCTTTTTCCTTTCTTTTAGCGTTAATTGCATTAAGGCTAATACTTAATGCAGATATCTTTTTATCCACTTGCTTTTGTAGTGCGCCTGTATCTATGGTAAACATTATTTCCAAATCATTTCAATGTTTTCTCATTCATTTTATTATGTTGTCTATCTCCTATGTATTACCGTGCTCAACATCGACATTAAGCGACCTCTTCCCGATCTTCATCATCGTTTGCATATGGTTTAGATTGCCGCTTGTATGTGTTATAACATTCTTTGAATGTAACATCTTACATCATTTTGATTTCAACAATACAATCTAAAATGAATGGACAGATTGCATATTATTTTCATAGACCTTATCATGAAATTATTCACCTTCATTCTTAAAATTTCTCTCTCTTTTCATTTTCTCTTTTTCTGCAACCCGAATACTGTCCTATTGTTTGTGTTTGCTAACCATATTATTTTTCCAGGCTAGTAATTTTTATGTTGCAGTCATTCCTCTTCCAATCTCTTGATTATTATTCTGTTCACGATGAAATCAAAAGTGTCAGAATTTTAGTACTATTTTTTAAACTTTTTAATGTTATAATTATATCTTCTCCAAGAATATATCTCTCTGTTTATTCTCGATTCCTTGGATTGTATATATCATCGAAAGTGAAGCGGAACATAATCTCGTTGTTTTGTCGATTCAAAGCATTAAACGTAGTCGATAAAATACTGAATTTCTATCTAACCACGTCTTCAGCTTCTAAATATATTTGTGTCTGTTATTGTGAATCTCTTTCCACAGCTCTGAGATTTTATTCGCTTTTCTTATCATTCCTTTCAATAATGATTATTTGTAATTTATTGTCCACTTCTTCTCTCCATATCTTGATTTTTTCAGGTTGTTCTCACTAAAGTGATGAAGAAGAAATTCAAGGGCATGGCTATTTTGAGGGTGTTTATTAATGCAGTGGTGCGTACGGTAGTCAAGTAGTAAGGTGAAGGACGATCCAGTTTGTTATGTTTTACTCAGAAATACGGAAAGTGGTTCTGTTGTAAGGTCTAATACACGATGGTGGTTTTGTTTGTTTTCCACACAGTTGTGAGGAAAGTTGTCCAGCATTTTCTTTTTGGGGGGATGTGGATAGCATCTGGCTCGGAGTGGGGTATTTCTCACACAATACAGAACATCTGCTCGTACTTTTTTATTTGTATGCAGTAGCAATGAAAGTGATCACAAATAATTTTTTGTATCATTTATGATTCTGATAATCATCGTTGCTCCATGTTTATTTCAAGCAAACTGACCTACTCGGTTTCTTTGTATTTGAAAAGTTGATATGATTGAATAAATATGCTTCAAAATAATTTTCAAAAGTAGACATAGTAGAAATGAACAAAAAAGTTTGTACAGTCGTTTCCTATAGATTAATTTGGAAATAATCCTATTTAAACTCAGATATTAAATCGATGGTAACAATGACGAAATTAATTGTCAGCCTCATCATTGTTACTTTGACTTACGTTTGATAGTTATGCTTGCGTTTGATAGTTAATCTTCTTTCAACATGAAGGTCTTCTTGATGTAACTTATTTGACTACCTTACATGAAATTACCATGACAACAAGACCTAAAACGAGTGCTTTACAGGAAATAGATGTAGGCCAACATTTTCTTGTCTATAACGTCAAGCCCACGCGACCGAGGTGGTCTTAGCATTTACTATTATTTTGATACATTCACCCCATCCAGACACATTAAATGGTACATCCCTTGTACTTGTGATATTCTTCATTGAGCTAGAGTCTCACAACCACAAGTTCACAATTTCTGTGTATGCAGATGGTAGAGTCTGAATAACAGAACAAAACAGGATCTTATTGATTTGATGTGTGCTAAAGAGCACATAGTGAATATGAAACATAATTCACAGACAGATAGATAGACAAACAGAGAACTCGACAGCGAGAGAAGATAATCTAAGTTGGAATGAATTATCAACATATACGACAAAATGATATTCACCTTAGATCTCATTATTTACATACATTTCAGCGATTTATTCGTGTAGTTCTTTTCATACTTCTCTACCTGTCTCGATATTTAAAGGTTTGATAACACCTTTAATTTTCTTCAAGCCCTTCTGTGGGTGGCATTAACAATTATTGTAAGATACGAAGTGGTTTCGAAAATATATTTCCATCTTTATACATATAATGCCAGTTAGAATGAAATATGTGTTTTAGTCCCTGGTTATTGAGCAAAAAAGTCAGATATATCGACTGAATTTGGGTAGCACCAGACTTCTCCAAAACCGTAAGGTTAATAGCATAGTTCTCACACTGAAAACCCAGTTTGTATAATTCATTCTTTCAAAATCTGCAGTCATTAATTGCTTTAGTTTGAAGAATATAATTATTTCTGTTTAGAAATTTCAACCAATACTTAATGATACGCACATATCTGTTTAAATAAAGTGGATGTCATCTCAACTCTCCATTTTCAAATATACTGTTGGCAGAACGTTTAGCATCAACATGCAAATATTTTCTAGTACGCGCCCTATACTGTCTGTTCTTCAAATTCCCCAAATATCACAGTCATAAGACAAATTGGAGATGCAAATTAATCAAATAATTGAGCCATTATATTCAGCGGACAGTCTAGATTCTAGTATTAATCAAAAGTAATGTGCCACACATCTTTACTCTTGCCTTCATCATGATATATCTAGGGATAAATATTCGGAAACATGGAGCAATTTCGCTTTCACAAAAATGCAGAAGTATTTAGACTTTCCGCATCTAAGCTGAGTGCAGAAATGAAGTCGTAGAGGCATTGATAATCTTTTATAATATGAGTCAGAAAAAACATTAGCTTCAAGTTTGTAATTATTTTCTGTGATTGTACTGTGGACGTGTCACATATACGAAAAAAAACCCCACTATCTTCGTATCAGTCAAAGCAGCGGCTACAACTCTTTGAGCTAAATCAAGTTTAAAATCATGTAATTATCTCATTTAATTTAGAATTTATTTCTTTTTCAACAGTCATTGTATAGCGGACTTTTATAAGTCTATAATCCCCTACCGTAGCTTAATTGTCAAACAACCTCATCGATACTGATCTATATATTTAACCAGCAATGTATTACCATATTAGAGTGAGCAATAGACAAAATAATGTTATTCGTGGTGTACAATTAATAGCTAATGTTATGTAATCAATGAAATATGCAGAGCAGAGATTGTACTGTACGGTCAATTGCTGGCAAATCCTGGCCAGAATTTTGCTGAATCGCCTTGTGCATCATATTGATCAAGGGCTCCTGACTGAGACTCAGTGTGACTTCAGGAAAGGACGAGGGACGACGGCCATTGTGTTTTCAGCTAGTCAACTCCAGTCGCAATGCTAGGAAGAAAACTCCAAAGTGCACACGACATTCATCAAAATGAGAAAAGTCTTTTACGCAGTAAGCTTCTATACAAAATTACGTTTGTCCAGAGAAATTCATCGTGATAGTTTGGCAGTTCTATCATCGCGTGCTTGCTCGTGTCATAGTCGAGGTATAGTCATCTGAATCATTCCCAGTCACCAATGGAATCAAGCAAGGCCGTGTGTTGGTCCCAATCATCTCCAGTATGATGTTCACTGCTATGCTTACGTATGTTTCCTGTGACCATAACACTGGGATTGAATCCGATACCGGACTAATGACAAACTCGTTAGTCTGCAGAGACTATAAGCGAAGACGAAGATACAATTACTGTTCGCGATCTCCTATTTGCTCACGACTGTTACCTGAATGTCAAATCTGATCTGACATGAAAACGGCAATGGATCATTTCTTATCAGCTTGTGATTATTACGCTCTCCGAATCTATCAAGAAGAGAGAGGGGATGCACCATCCTGCAGCAGGGAATGCTTTCATAGAGCCAAACATCACTGTAAATTGCTAAACCCTCGCGTCAGTAGACACATTCACCTATTTGGGCAGCACACTGTCACGTGCTGTGAATATCGATGATGAAACGAACACTAGAATTGCTAAAGCATGTGTGGTCTTCGACAGACTACTCGCAAACGTGTGGGAGCGAAGAAGTATCAGTCTACAAAGCAACCGTGTTGCCAACCCTGTTGTATGTTTGCGTATGCCGAGAAGCTTAGTAGTTTTCTTATGCGCTGCTGAGACAACTCATGAGGTTCTGACGGCAGAACAGGGTCGCAGGCACTGGGCTTCTCTCAAGAGCAAACATTCCAGGTATACAGGCTGTGCTGATAAAATCTCAGTGGAGGCTGGAAGATCCCATCGCCAGGACGTCAGCATGTCAGACGAGCGACTAAGAAGAGGATCTTCTAAGTTGAGCTCAAGGAGGGAAAGAGATCAGGGTGGTCATAAGAAACACATCAAAGATTCCTTCAAGTCATCCTTGAAAATCTTCAACACTGAACCTAAGCCTTGGTATGATCTCGCAAAGGGTCCCTCCCCTGGCGCAGTCTCATTCATACTGGAGCTAAAGACTTTGACCTGAGGAAAATCGAAGAGTCGGGAGAGAAGCGCGAGCAACGTAAATCTCGAAACTGCACCACGTCCTGCATTGATCAAGCAAGCCAAACCGGCGTCTGCTGTCAAGTGTGCATAAATTGTTGAGGGCACAAATTGACCTGATCTCACGTACTCACACAACTAAAAACAGTTATTGATATCTTAGTGAACAACACGTTAACTAATATGTTGGAAAATATACAAGTTAAAACTAAGCACGAAACCGCAAAACTCATCAGTGTTTCTTGATTACAGTTTTGTAAGTAATAATTGGTCTAGGAAACATTTGTAAAGGAACTTGTATTGAAAGCAATAAGGTTAATTATTTCCTTTTATTATACTCAGCACAGCTTAATCTTGGGAATAATACAGGGATTTTAGTGAGGGTAAAAAAAGATGTGTCAGGTAAATACAAAATTAAAATAGTTTATATTTGAATATATTACTAGGTAATAGTTCATTGTATTACAAGCTAGACGACGTCTTGAATGTAAATTTTGTTCTAACACGTCACCTAGATAGTATTCGATTGGGACTAGATTCCTGTAATAATTAAAGGAATGTAATCGTTGGTCGTTTCATTATCCAAAACGAGAAAATGCCATCCAGTAATAGAATTTGTTACAAATAAATTTTGATACAAGTTAGCCTTGGCTAAAGGCGTTTGGAGGCTAGTTTTATCACAAAGTTGTGTCTTAATACCTTGGGCTCAAATCGTTGAAAGGTATCAAGTCGTCACACAGTCGTGCATTTAAAAAATGTGTTCATCTTTATTTGTAGCTTCTTGTTGAAGTCATTTCCTTTGTGCTCATACCAAAATTTAAGCATAAGCCCTAGATTTTGTTGTCCCAGAAGAATATATCTCCGCACTCCAAAGAAGGACTTTTAAAGGGCTGTATGCCGTCTATAGGTCATCCGTAGGAACAAAAGTAAACACGTAAGATGTCGTGCATAATTTCCTTAAACGGATAAAATAAAAAATATAGCTATGACATTCTGGAATGTGTGTTAATTTAGATAAGACAAAACTTATTGTATCCTGAAATGGGGTATTTTTGAGGAATAAGGAAAAGTAGTATTATTAATATGATCACATTTGTACTAAGTAAGTGATATGTATTACAAAAGATAACGACATACAATTTCGACATGGTTTGGGTTATTATAGGTATGTACAGGGTGTACTGTATGAAATGTCGCTCTATTTACCTTGAGATAATATCTTAAAGACAATTTAAATCAGAAATGGAATTCACATGTAAACACATAGCATAAAGTATTCCACTACAGTCAGAATGTTATTATGTTGTATTTAACGTAGTCGTTGATTTACCAGCCCTTCTATTAATGGATTTAGACAGTAACCATTGATTTAC
>JAECUM010029946.1:0-30632 GCA_016617855.1 Megalonaias nervosa
CCCCCCCCCCCCCCGGCCAAAGGCATAAAAAGCGAAACATATTGATAAAAGTGGCAAAATCCTGGGTCGTATTTCTGGACAACGAGAAATTAAATTCGATGGCAGGTGTTTTCCTTACTACTGCGTGGACATGAAAGTCATTCGAGTCTCAAGACCACTCAGTCAGATTAAACTAGATTTAGTCAGACATTTATACATATCCAAAGAGAAAATTTATAATCTGGCTTACTTTGTAATACTGTGAAAACAAAACAATCTCCAGCTCATTCAACTGTGATAGACTCAAAAAAGTGTTCAGAGAGGTAATATAAATATCGAATGCATGTAACATAGCGGCAACAATCTCAGCATCTAGACATTATGTGTATTTGTTTACAAGTTGTTTTACAAAATACTATTCAAGAGAATAATAATGTTAATTTGTCAATTTCAAGCATCGAGAATGATATCCTGCAATGTTTCAGAAAAGGTGAAGATCTACTGATCGCATTTGGAGAAGGAACATAGAGGTAAGCGTCATTAATTCTAATAGAAAGATTTTTAAAACTATACGGTATGAAGACGGAATAAAGTACTCATTTGATTTTCGTAAATCTAGAAATTTGTCTTCAGCACTATTTACAGAACAACTTGAACGATCTACAACAAAGACAGAAACAGAATGAATGGAAAACAAAATTGGAAAAAAAAGTGGCATATCAAGACTCAGTAAATAAAGCAACTCGTTTGAGCAAACCATAGAAATGGCACAATTTGACGTAAATCTGAAATAATTCAAACGTTGAAAGTATATTTTTAAATTAAATAAATGTTACTCTTTGCAGAATAAAAATCTGACGCATCTCTCGTTGGATTACTGATCACGATTAAAGACATTTTGTCATGCGTAACACATTCTCTGGATGTTTCTATATAATTTTAATGGACACAAAAGAAAAGGATCTAAGGCATCATTCCTACGGTAATGAAAGTATAAGTACAGTTGATGACACAGACATAAGTCAGACAAACAGAAACAAATTGTGGAAACAGATTGAACAGGACAGAAATAAAATAGAATCGGCAGAACAAATAACATTTAACTGAGCTGTAGACCCGTACGTTACAAGTAGGTCCAATTGGTTGATCAGTGGCGTGGACACATCATTGACATGCAAGCATACGAAAGTTGCAAAACAATCGATACAAATGAATTTCGACAGTGATAGACGTATTCTAAAAATACGCATAAGCTGAGATCTGAGAAAAGAAAAGGGAAATGACAACATGACCATTTTAGGAGAATAATGAAAGAGAGAAAGCCCGAAACGATAGTTTGATTAGGGAGAATTACTGTGTGTGTGTGTGTGTGTGTGTGTGTGTGTGTGTGTGTGTGTGTTGAATAGAGGAAGGAAGAGAGCAGATGACAAGCATGGACCAATGCATTCCGTTCATGATAATTAACTTATTTGGAGCTCTGTGCAATTTACAAACTAGTAAACTTTAAGAGGGTTGGACATTGAGAGTATATTTTACGAAAAGATCTATCTGTAAGAAAAAGAAACCCACGATGACGTGTACAAGTCATGTATTCTTGAAATGGAAATCATTGAGCTGTTTTAAACAAATAGAAACATTGTTTCTTTAAACAGATGTCCTAAGAACAATACACCGATAGCAGTATCAAGATGCATGGCAACTTCGAGTTATTTCGAGATAACGATTGTCTAGAATTCTTTCAATTTTTCATTTTTTATTTGCTCTGTTGTTTATCCATACCTGTCACGAATGTGGAATACAACTATACATTAAAGAAATCAAGGAAATTCAGTCACGCGCAGCATGCAAATTTGATTTGGTCACAAAACCACGAGCAAAAGAAAGCATTTACATAAATATCACATTGAAACAGCAAAATGGTACACATAAAAATATAATACTGTAGATAGAATGTAGACAGTGTCCAAGTTGACTGATAAATGACATTACAGAATAAACGAAAAGAGACACCATTCATAAACATGGAGATGATTCGAATTACATCTCAGAAAAACTTAAAAACAAATACAATGTAAATGTGTACTTATGTACGAGATTTTGAGCAACATAAATGGTAATGAAATTCATATAGCTATTGATGATATCGTTAGAACATTCACGTGTCTTTTAATTGCTATGTAAAGAAGGATAACAGCAATTCAATCTACCATTCCATAAAATATGCATTTTCCCGGAACAGTCACAAAATATTGCCACAGCATTTATTACAATTAGCTACTCTTGCAAGGATTTTTGCATGTAAAAGTAAGCGCAGCATTTCACGGCATATGATATATAGTTTTAATATCAGGTCGTCACAGACGTTACGTTTGATAGTAAATGAAATTCAACAAACCATAGAAAACTGTAAGAAACAAAACGCAGAAAAGCTCATAGAGTAAATGCATAAACGAACCAAACATGCCATAGATGTATAGATTGCGTAAAAGAAACTATATTAATCGCTATTGCCATGGAGATAAATAACAGATTAGAGTGAAAAATAAAAAATTATGAGCGACTGTGGAATCCAGTCCGTAGAAGATGGATGTATTTGCGCAAAACCCAAATCATACAATATTTTATGATTAGCAACAGCTAACTGTTCGTCGCAGATAAAAGCATTATGATTTGAAAACTTATAGCACCTTACACTTGTCCTGCAAGTCACTTTGATGTATTCAAAGAGTTAGCTCAACGTAAAAGTCAACCAGTCTGACATGTAAATTCAACGAGTTAGCTCAACGTAGCAAAGTCAGCCAGTCTGACATATAAATTTAGCACAATCATCTTAACTGGGTAGTGTGATAGCAGTTTCTTTTTGCGGGATATCTTTAATGTATTTTAGAGACATAAACATGGCAGAACAAGATGTATCAATAAACTAATTTCATGTCTATTTCCAGATGCGAAAAATGTTTTTCCGGAATATAAAACAAGGCATTTCTTTTTGCACGATAGTAATAGTTTGATAGGTGAAGGTAATTTGAGGTTAAATCAATGCATTAGGTCGCATGTAACTTGCAACATGGGTGTACAGGTACAAAAAAAAGAACAGCCATTACACGGTTTTTAAAAAAAAAAAAATATATGGTACTGTTAAAAGATATGTAGAAGATGTGGATCTAGCGCAGGAGTAGTTGATATTGGTGTAAGCAATTTCCTCTCCTTTTTAACTGAAGGCTTATGAAGTTGAAAGTCCTCCCGTCAGTTTCACGAATATGACAAGATACTAAGACGTTAAAAAGGCACATAAATATTTTGAAACGTCAACAAAAATATCGACCATGAAACAAACAAACAGTAATTTATTTTGATTTTTATGATTTTTGAAGCTGCTTTGCCTTGGGTTTTTTTACACTGCTGATGAACAATGATTACAGCTGTAAGAATGACTACAGGATATAACAATTTACAAACTGAAGTAAAAAATGTATACGCGATATAACAACTTACAAACTGAATAGATGGATTTACATATTTCACTGGGTTAGTTCCCTGTAAACTAGGTTTTCCCCTTTCTGAATAAATTGCTCATTTGATAACTTTCAAACAGTTAGACAGCGAAAGATCAAATAAAAATATGTAATTCGAAAGTGATGAATACATGCTTGTCAAATAAAATGTGCACAGATTGCTTTCTTGCTGATACATGTGTATACAATACTGTTTACAATTTCATCAGTGATACATGCGTATACAATACTGTTTACAATTTCATCAGTGATGAAGTCAATAATATTGACTTATTCAGTTCTATCAGGATCTTCTATCAATTTTCTTTATGATATAGTATCTTTTTTAGCCAATATTTTTACTAGCCATTACATACCAAATTAAAAAAATGTGACATTATCAATGTGAAGGGCATCGTCATGATTACCTTCTGAACTGATAAAGTTTAGCCATCTTCAATAAAATTAATTGATGATACTCGAAGTATCTTTAACGTATCTGATTTGATGTTTTCTCTTAATACTGCTAAAGTCATTTTCTAACCAATTGTGATATCATGTAGTTTTCATTATTGTGATGTATTTGCTTCACGTATTTTTAGATGTACTCTTTCATGAACTCGCTGTTTTGATCTCTCCATTTTTGTTGTATCCTTTTCTATATAATTTGAAATGAGTAAACGTTTTATAGAACTCAGTCATGTAATTAGCTTCTAAACACTTTGATATTTGTACCAATCTCGTGTTTTACTGAGTAAGTTTTAAAACTGTTTCACTACTGAAAGTAACATTATATGTCATTAAATAATTAACCTTTGTCTATTTAACGTTGTCAAATAAGTGGTATGTGAGAGAGACACCAACCCAAGTGTAAGTAAAACTATTAAAAATCCACGCAGAGTTGAATTTAGAATACAACTTGGCAAATTTTGACATGAATTTATAAAAGCAAACATAAAACTATTAAAAAAATAATAATACCCCCCATAAAAGATAAACAAACAAACAAATAAATAAAGCAAACGAATCTTTACCTGACAAAATTGTTGCCCATTAAGAGTGAAATTCCATCTGAGACAACAGCACAAGAATGTCTGCAAAATTTTGAACGAGGCCACAGTTTATTTGATCCACAAAATCGAAAAAATACGAAGTTGTGTATATAGTGTTTAATTGCTCAGAAATAACTGGCAACAGTTTATGATTGTGTATGTGTTGTGATGGACTGTATTTATCGGGTATAGATACTATTATGGCTGCTTCTCCTTTACGAAACTCAGTACATCAGTTATACAAATTGTCATTAAATCACTGAATGAAAAGATAATTCGCAAAATACCTTAAAACATGATGAAATAGTAACATCTGCTATCACCAGGTTGAACAGTACTTATGAAAATTTCATAGAGGAACAAAACAGACGGAGGGCATACACCAGCAATGAAATCTATCGTGAAGGGATTGTTTTGATGATAAACGAGTGCAACGAATTCAAAGAGATAAAAAAGAAAACAAACAGGGAAATAAAGTAAAGAAAGAACTTCTATACACATGAGTGGTGAAAACGTGGCAAATTAAGAGTCTACTTTATAAGCGATGGTATCTATGAAAGCCAAATCTATACTACCGATTCAAATGATAAATGAAATAGCCAATTATTCATTTCTTTACAAAGTGTATTGCACTTTATTGATTTGAACCACATCGTTTTTGAAAAACTAAAAATCAGCATTTTCTATTACATAGATGATGAGAATGAAACAAGGGATACAGTATTTCCTGGGTTGTTTTTTTTATAACATATATAATATACGTCTGTTGAATTACGTTTTTTCCTCATTCTCTGTATGTTTTAATTCCTTATTCACTAGTTTTGCCATCTTATCCAAAAATTGTAAAACACCTGAATGCAATTAGCACCTCTGTAAACTATTGCTTTGCAACTTTAATGAATTGACTCACAATACATACATTGAGTGACATAAACAATTATTAAAGAAAGTGTTTCACCCTTTTATCAGTCCATTTTTCCAATACTAGCTCTCTTACATTTTACAGGTGCAGAGCATGAGAAATTTGAGAATGGTATAATATTACTTTCAAAATCGCAATAAACAAAATACAGAACTTTTAATTGAGATGATAATTTTGTAATTTTATTTCTTGACTCTATGTTTTCATTTTGACTCTTGAAATAATGGAATCAGGGGTCAAATGACTCTTCAGGCTTTATATCTGTTGAACTGTCTATACACTGTAACATAGTTCTTTTGTGTTCAAATTTTAACAGTGAGATTTATTTTTTCAGTCTTATTACTCTTTGAGGTTTAATGCAGTTTCTATCCATGCTGCTGTCTATCCTTTCCAGTATTTGCAACATATTTATGTTTGATAGGATGTTTCATACTTTCATTTATGTGCAAAATGGTTTTACAAAATGACAAATAAATGTTCAAAATATCAATCAAATTAGCTTCATTTATTATGTTCAGGGGTTTGTTTTATTGTAAATTAAGTGTACTGAATATTTCCACCATCCTGAGAAAACCATCTCATCATCAGAAAATTAAATTGAACTGAACATTTACAGAACCAAATTATCTAATTTTCCAAAAGCAGTTTTCACGTATGACTCAATGGTCATATTTCTTCAATATTACTCAGTCTTTTTCTTATGAATCTTTTTGCATTTTATTTTTTTAAGCACCATTTTTTTTTTATTCATGGCATTTTCAGCTTTCTTCCTACCTGCTTTGAAATCAGAAAATTATTGAAATTGTTTGATTATTTATTTAACTAGGAATATTTGAACATGTTGCTGCTAAATATTCTATTTTGTCATCAGACTGCATATGCTCCATATGCTTTGCATGGAACACACGTGATAATGCACATCAAAATCAACACTTACCTTCAATCAATGTAATTTTATTTGTCATACCAGCTGATGGACATAAATTTTCTCATTGTTTTACAATGACTGTCTGGCTTAATCTACTAGAGTAGTCAAGATATTAGATCAATTTTGTTTTCATGCAGTAATATGAAATACACTTGGCCATCTAATATATTCTTTATTTTCTCAAGGTATTATATAAAATACATTTTCTATCAGATTTATTGCAGTGTATTGAGTGTTCCAGAAATATGACTTATCAGATTGATTATTTGTTTTATTGAATGGTTTAAAGCCAGTCCTCATTACCTACTGTCAGAGTCGTTATTATGACTGAAGTCTTTCTATCTGAGCATTACAGTATGCTATTGGTAAGACAAAGTTATGCTGTCATGTTTGTGAAAAAAATTCTTTTGACAATGATGGCTTCAAGCCACAAGAAAGAACATGAGACCTAAGTGGGGATAACGTTGTTCATCTGATCAATGTATACAAACACACACATATGCTGGGGGGTGGGGGTGGTGGTAGTATAATATTACATCATCATTAATGAATTATAATGTCCCTGGTTAATATTAAGTATAGATCCATAAATGCAACAAGTTACTTAAAAAATCATATACATGTTGATGCAAAAGATTCATTAAAGTGACACTAACATTATGTCTTGATTAAACTGGAAAACAGTTCTACATATAAACAATGTTGATGATTTTATAGATGGATTTGAAAAGTTATCAAGTGCGCAGCAGAAACATCATCATCATCAATCCCTTAACCCAAGAGGTCATTGGGGCACCACAGTTGACTTTACAACCAATTCTTTCCATCTTTCCATGTTCTCTTCTGCCCTTTGGGAATCTCCAAATCCCAAGTCTGTCCACTCCTTAATGTTGTCTTCCCACCTCTTTTTCTGTCTGCCTCTTCTTCTGCACCCTTGCACTGTGCCTTGCAAGATTGTTTTTACCAGTCCAGATGATCTTGAGACATGACCATACCACTTCAGTTTGCGCTTTTTTACAGTGGTCAAGAGGTCTTCATAGGATCCGATGGCTCGTTGGATCCTGTTGTGGACTTCTTCATGGATTACATGGTCAATGTATGAGATGCCCAAGATCTTGTGGTAGCATCTCATTTTGAAGGTTTGAATCCTTCATTGCAGATCTGATGTGAGCGTCCATGTTTCATAAGCATACAGAAAGATGGATATGACAATCGAACACATCAGCCTTATTTTGGAACCAAAAGCAATGTTGCTATCTTTCCATATTGGTCTCAACCTTGTTACTGCTGCTGTTTTCTGGGCAATCCTGCAAAGTAGTTCTGATTTGGAACCCTCAGCTGTGATGATTGATCCCAATTACTTGAAGCTTGTGACTCTTTTCAGCTTCTGTCCACTGACCTTTATTTATGTACTGATGCCAATGGTTTCGTTTGTCATCAGTTTGGGTTTTTTGGCGCTAATCTCCATAGCCAGATGTCAGCAAAGTGAGTTACCTCATGCTTACTTCAAACTCATGCTTTATTTATGTACTGATGCCAATGGTTTCGTTTGTCATCAGTTTTTTTTGTTTTTTTTGGCGCTAATCTCCATAGCCAGATGTCAGCAAAATGAGTTACCTCATGCCTACTTCAGACTCATGCTTTATTTATGTACTGATGCCAATGGTTTTGTTTGTCATCAGTTTGGTTTTTTTGGCGCTAATCTCCGTAGCCAGATGTCACCAAAGTGAGTTACCTCATGCCTACTTCAAACTCATGCTTTATTTATGTACTGATGCCAATGGTTTTGTTTGTCATCAGTTTGGTTTTTTTGGCGCTAATCTCCATAGCAAGATGTCAGCAAAGTTAGTTACCTCATTCCTACTTCAAACTCATGCTTTATTTATGTACTGATGCCAATGGTTTTGTTTGTCATCAGTTTGGTTTTTTTGGCGCTAATCTCCATAGCCAGATGTCAGCAAAGTGAGTTACCTCATGCCTACTTCAAACTCATGCTTTAGAATAACCACTACTCTCCTTGATGAAATTCAGTTTTCAGCATCTAATGAAGCTGACTGAATTCCAAGAAGGCTTCAAGTTTACATTCCAATCAATTAAATATTGTGAAGATGGGCATTTAAGTTGCTAGAAGCTAAGGTAATCTTAGGTGTACAAGTTCATTGCTACATTTAGTGGCAGTAGGACCTATAGAACCTTGGTCAATTGAATACATACTTTCACCATAGTTGTGACATCCAGTTACATGTATGTACTATAAATCTCTGCCATAGCCTTGGGATCTATCACTTGAGACTGGTTACACAGTATTTTGGCCATATCCTTAGCTCTGACACTTGAGGCTGGCAATGTATTATTTTTGCCATATCCTTGGGATCTGGTACTTGAGGATGGTTATTTGGCATTTTTGCCATATGCTTGGGATCTGGTACTTGAGACTGGTTATACTGTATTATTGCCATATCCTTGGGATCTGGTACTTGAGGCTGATTATATGGTATTTTTGCCATATCCTTGGGATCTGACACTTGAGGCTGGTTATACAATATTTTTGTCATATCCTTGGGATCTGGCACTTGAGGCTGGTTATACACTATTTTTGTCATATCCTTGGGATCTGGCACTTGAGGCTGGTTGTACACTATTTTTGCCATATCCTTGATCTTCCACTTGAGGCTGATTATACAGTATTTTTGCATACATTTAAATCAAATAAACTTGCTGTTGCATTATACAACTATCTTTCTACTAGTACTGAGTTCTTTAAGTATAAAATTGCCTCAATCTTATCATATTAAGCCCATTATTTCAAACTAATATAAATCTGTTTATGGCCCCAAGCCTACCATTTTCAGCCCATTTCATACTGATATAAATATGTTTATGGCCTCAAGCCTACCATTTTCAGCCCATTTCATACTGATATAAATCTGTTTATGGCCTCAAGCCTACCATTTTCAGCCCATTATTTTACGCCAATATAAATCTGTTTATGGCCTCAAGCCTACCATTTTCAGCCCATTATTTCAAACTAATATAAATCTGTTTATGGCCCCAAGCCTACAATTTTCAGCCCATTTCACACTGATATAAATCTGTTTATGGTCTCAAGCCTACCATTTTCAGCCCATTATTTTACGCTAATATAAATCTGTTTATGGCCTCAAGCCTACAATTTTCAGCCCATTTCACACTGATATAAATCTGTTTATGGCCCCAAGCCTACCATTTTCAGCCCATTTTACACTGATATAAATCTGTTTATGGCCTCAAGCCTACCATTTTCAGCCCATTATTTTACGCTAATATAAATCTGTTTATGGACTCAAGCCTACCATTTTCAGCCCATTATTTTACGCTGATATAAATCTGTTTATGGCCTCAAGCCTACCATTTTCAGCCCATTTCACACTGATATAAATCTGTTTATGGCCTCAAGCCTACCATTTTCAGCCCATTATTTTATACTGATATAAATCTGTTTATGGCCTCAAGCCTACCATTTTCAGCCCATTATTTTATACTGATATAAATCTGCTTATGGACTCAAGCCTATCATTTTCAGCCGATTATTTTACGCTGATATAAATCTGTTTATGGACTCAAGCCTACCATTTTCAGCCCATTATTTTATACTGATATAAATCTGTTTATGGCCTCAAGCCTACCATTTTCAGCCCATTATTTTACGCTGGTATAAATTTGTTTATGGCCTCAAGCCTATCATTTTCAGCCCATTTCACACTGATATAAATCTGTTTATGGCCTCAAGCCTACCATTTTCAGCCCATTATTTTACGCTGATATAAATCTGTTTATGGCCTCAAGCCTACCATTTTCAGCCCATTATTTTACGCTGATATAAATCTGTTTATGGCCTCAAGCCTACCATTTTCAGCCCATTATTTTACGCTGATATAAATCTATTGATAGCCTCAAGCCTACAATTTTGGACCAAATATTTTACACAAATATAAATATGTTTATCTCAAGTCTACCATTCTTAGCCCATTATTTTACATTAATATAAATCTGTTTACTGGTCATGGCCCTTTCAGCCTTTGTAATTTCATCCTGAAAATGCCAAAGAGTATGTTTGTGACAAAATCATTCTTTGAACTGCAATATTAGCTCTACTTAGGTTTTTGCTTTAAAAAAAAACATATATGCAAAAGTGTTTTGAAAGTGAAGCAATCACCATAATTTAGTAAATCTTATCAGAAAATGTAAAATTACTGGCATCTAAAAGTATATTTCAATGAAATATTTTGTCTTTAAATTGTCATTATACACAACAAAAAAAGTAAAGAAAGGAAACAAAAAATTTAGAGACAATGCGATTACTAAGTTGTAAATACAGAGTGCAATGTAGTCTCACAGGAGTTTTTCAAAACTGGAACTCTGTATAAAAAAGTTGATATGTCTAATGCATTGAGGGCAAACAATTACAATTTGCCTGTGTTAGCAAACAGACATTGAATATGGTCTCAATCTAAATGGCCTGATTATTTTAGAACTGTGCCTGGAATCAGTGTAATGTATTAACAATTTTATAAATGGCCTGATTATTTTAGAACTGTGCCTAGAATCAGTGTAATGTATTAACAATTTTATAAAAGGCTTGATTAAATGCTTCAAATTTTTTCCATCACATCTTAATACTATTTTTCATGAAATCAGAGAAAAAAGATGTTACCTTATTAAGTGCCAAATATCTTATTACATCATTTAACTTTCATAGTGATCATCACATCTTTAAGTTTTGCTAGCATTTTTTGCTTTATGATGTTACATATTTTAAAAATGTTGCTGAGCAAGAGTAGTTTTAAATTCTTTGTCTCATCAATGTGGTCTCTTTGAAATTTACTACATGTTGATATTCCTGTCATTTTGACAAGTACCAATTCTGTTTAAATACAATTAGATCAGAAGGGTTGAGCAACTTTATTTGATTATCCAGGCTTAAAGTTTTCTTTGTATATGTACACAGAATTAATTCAATATGCATAAATCAGACCTTGGGCAAGCTTACAATCATCAAAAGATGACTATGAGGGTCAGATGAAAAGTACAGCTTATGCAATGTAACAAGGCAGTTTTTAAAAACTACCAATTTTTACAAAAAGAATTACCATGATCTTGCCTGGAGTTGTACTGGGGATAAGGACATAAGAAAAAGGGTTTACTAATCCTATGATGTACTTTGGCTATCACTCACAGGGACTGAACTTGGAAGCATCCTGAAAAACTTAAAATTTAACAGTTACTGTAGTGGGTGGAAATACCTCTGTCCATTGGCACTTCTCCTAAACTGGTATAGCAGGTGGAAATCCTTCTGTCCATTACCACATCTCCTTAACTAATGTAGGGACTTGAAATCTCTCTGTCCATTACCACATGTGGCAATGGACAGACAGATTTTCAGCTGCTACATTAGTTACGGAGATGTGGTAATGGAAAGAGGGATTTCCACCCACTACACAAATCAAGGAGATGCGGTGATGGACAGAGAGATATAAGGATAGACATGCAGTTGGACAGTATCGTAAGATCTCCTACTAAATCATGGACATATAAAGCAACCTGCATGAAGAATTACATTTACCCAAAAAATCTTTATCGAACATGAATGCCCCATCACTGTGTGAGAAACTGACCTATATTAAAAACCACAACTTTACATGACAGATGTATTTACATAAACACAGATGGACAAAGATAACACTATATGGCCCAATAACATCAATGGCATGGCATAAGAAATATATTGCTGACATTCAAGAAAATCTTTAATAGATTTAAAGTAGTTCCAAGACCATGATATCTATATTACACACATGCATTAGGTTGTAGTTTCCAGACCATGATATCTATATTACATGCATGCATCAGATTTAGGACTGCTACAGGACAGATTCACAGAGCTAGAAATTTTTTTGAAAGATTAAGTAATTCATCTGTCAAGTCCATCAATAATTTTTAGCAGTACCTGGATAAAACTAACAGCCTGAAAACTCCCAATATCATGCATAAATAAAAATAAAATTTAACTGGTAAGTTTGACTATCAGCTCCCAAAAACTAGAACTTGTAAGTTTGACTGTTAGCCCCCAAAGACTAGAACTGGCATTTGCAAGTTTGATTGTCAGCCCTCAAAGACTAGAACTGTCATTTGTAAGTTTGACTGTCAGCCCCCAAAGACAAGAACTGGCATTTGTAAGTTTGACTGTCAGCCCCCAAAGACTAGAACTGGCATTTGTAAGTTTGACTGTCAGCCCCCAAAGACTAGAACTGGCATTTGTAAGTTTGACTGTCAGCCCCCAAAGACTAGAACTGGCATTTGTAAGTTTGACTGTCAGCCCCCAAAGACTAGAACTGTGCCCAACAACACAGAAGCAAGCAATCCACAAGCATTAATAGCAATACACAATTGAATTTTGTCTTCGTCCTGTACATAGATGGTATAGACAGACATGTCTATCCTGTCAGATCTGGGTACTAATGCTGGATCAACATTCTTGCCATTATTTTATTACAATCAATATGTTTAGAAAATTCTGTTACACACTAATGACACTATAATAAGAACTGTTTATTCTACATGGAATGAAGGTAATGATAAACCGAACAAATAATATCTCTCCATGTCACAATGAACACCATTTATTTATGAGATATAATTACAAAAAATATCTTAATATATTAACAATATTTAAATATTTTTCATTATTTCTTCAGCAATTATTCCCTCTTTATGAGGCTTGTTACAGCCTTACTAAGTCTCTGGAAATGGATACCTAGTATTGCCATGGCATTTCAATACAACAGTAATAACGTTATCTCTATAAATGGCATTCCTGGATACATGCTAAAATCAATACATGTCTTTACACCATCCTTCCTTATCTTAACAAACTTCAAACATTTGTAACCTAAACATGGTAATCGTCATTTCTCATCTACTTCTTTCTGTTAGCAAATGATAAAAGGTATCGTTCAGTAACCAAATGTTTGCAAACACTATTCTTCTTACCTCACCTGACCATGATAATCATTTAAGAAGGTCACAGATTTTAAGTTAATCATTCTATATCAGTGATACTTAAATGAGAAATTTAGCCTTTTTTCTAACATGCCTTTACCAAACATTGTCAAAATTCTTGACATTAAGGACAAAGCAAACATTTTCCTCGTAAAATAAAATAAAATGAACACAACAGGAAGATTGTGTAGTTGCGAAAAATAGTGTAGGCAGTTTGTATGAATATTTGAGAAACTGTGTCCACGTCAAGCCATGTTATTTCTCTGATCTTTTGGAGCTGTATACAGTGGTATTGTCAAACTTGTTCACTTTTGAGTCCTTCTGCACTGGTATTGCCAAACTGGTACTTTCTGAGTGTTTCTGTGCTGGCCATGGCACCTGTATTCGAAAGAAAGGAATTCATCACTTTCACATCAAGATATGTAAATACTGCATCAATATCTTTCACAACTTTATTTTCTGAGAGTGGGACGCTCATTTATTTTGTATGTGACTCAATGTCATGCTACTTTGTCTGTAAATCTTGCACGTCAATGTCTTCAAGACCTTGAATCCTCGGTTAAAGATTTAGGATCAGTGTCAGTGCCATCATCTACAGTCTGTGTCCACTGTCCCTGGGAAATAGAAGCATGTGTTTCATTCTCTAACAAAATGAACTGAAATGAAGTGTTACTGGCATCTTTTTTCCTTGACTTAGTCCTCATTCTAGGGAGAATATTGGGTGCCAGTCCATGTTTCTTCCACATGTGTGTTTTGAAGTTTGTTCTTTGTATGAATCCACGTTGGCAGATTGCACAGTGGTATGGTCGAACATCTGAATGTGTGAGTGCATGTGCTTCTAGATTGTTCTGTTGTGCAAAGGCCATATTACAAACTTTACATTTAAATGGCTTGATGCCTGTGTGGATTCTGACGTGGCGTTCCAGTAGAGGATATGATTTAAATACTCTCTGGCAATATTCACAAGAAAATGATTCAATCTTGTATTTCTGATGAATCTGTTCATGCTGTTTTAAGCGTTTGTTACTTGTAAATCTATTTCCACACTTTTCACATGCAAATGGACAATCCTTTCTATCTGCAGCACATTTTCCAACAGATGTCTTTAAATGGTACTTGAGGTTGACATGCTGCGAAAATCCCTTCCCACAGTGTGCACAGAGGAATCTCTTATTGGGATTATGAATGCCCATGTGAGTATAAAGGTTTCCTTGGTTACCGAATCCCTTGTTACACACTTTACAAATGTATTTCTTAATCCCTGTGTGCACAGCTGCATGTTGTTTCAAATACAAGGAAGTAGCAAATCCCTTATTACAGATTTCACATATGTGTGGCTTAGGTCGAGCATTTGGAGACATCTTACAGCATTTGCGATGTGCTGCAAGTGATTTGAGACTAGCATATGGCTTTTCACACCATTCACAAACTACTGTTTGAGGCTCATCCTTCAAATCCTTGAAATCCGATGTGACAAATCCATTATGTTCTATGTCTACATGATGATTAAGCTTATTTTTATTTGGCAGGACTTTTCCACATGCTTTGAATTTACACTGTAATTTACATCTTTTTCTTACAGGCTTTACTTCTAAACTGCTGGACATTTCATCTTTAGCAAAATCATTTATTTCATCATCTGAGTGATCTCTATCTTTCCTTTTCTCCACTTTACTTGTTTCAGGCACGGACTGGTCAAGTTTTCCTTTACTACCTCTCTTCTCCCTTTCCCTACTGAGCTCACCGTTGAGATGAACACTTTTCTGTGACCTTGTTTTGTCTTTATTTTCTTCTGAGTGGTGCATTTTTTTTCCGCTTTGCTTTGTATCAGTTGTTTCATAACCCGAAGCATTCACTGATGACAATTTGGGTGTTTCAAACACAGTGGATGGTAACATTCTTTTCAAGGAAAATACACCTGAATTCAAATTTTTATAATCCACCCGAGGGCGACGTGCATCCCTTTTTGTACATGACTGTAACTGCAAGCTGTCATTTCTAACTGATGATCCATTACATTCTGTTCCTTTCAGAACATTCTCTTTCATATTCTTTACTTTACTGTCCATCTTTGATTCAACTTTTCCATGTTTTCTCCTATCTTTCTTGAAGCTCCCATCTATGCTTGTATGAACAGCAAATGACTTTTGTACTGCTTTATCAGAGGGTTTGATAAACGATATCCTTTTTTTTTCACTCCTTCCCAGAGCTCCATTTTTATCTTCTTTCTTGCTTATTTTCCTCTTCTTTGAGAATTGTGTGGTTAAAATGTTTCCCTGAAAAAAAAAGTTATCTTCCTCATGTCCATGAACAAGGCCAACTTCCTGTCTGTTATTACATGCATTCATTTTGGGCAAAGCTTCCTCATTCATGCAGTTTATTGATTCAGATACTTCAATGCTGTCTTTTCTTGACTTAGAGATATTGTCCTGAGAAGAAAATGAATTTAACACTTCCGACTTGTTACTTGGATCATCCATGTGTCTGATCCCTGTATTATCTTTTTGTTGCCTTAAAAATGATTCATCTGTTTCTGTTGCTGCATCAACTTTGGAAACAATGCTAGAGGTATTTTTGTTCATTTTTAAAGTATTCTGACCATCTGTAGCTACCACTCCATGAGATGGAATTACAAATCGCTCAGTACTGTCTTTTTCTTTAATGGTAACAAGTCTTTGTGAGCCAATTTTTTCAAATGGTTTCATTTCTGCTTTGCCTAAAGGCTTTTGGCATTGAATTATGACCAACTTTTTACCTGCCATATGGTAAGGAAGTTTAAATCCTTGGGTACATTTTCCCAATTTTCTATTGGTTGAGAGTTTTGGTGATGGCAAAGCATAGCTTTTTGATTGGCATGGTGATGGCATCACTTCTGCAACTCTTCCTGCATCTGTTGAAAACTGTTTGGTCACAAGAATTTGTGGAGTACATACGCTGGTCCCTTGTGATGTAATCACAGGAATGAAAACAATTTTCTTATCTCTAGCTGGATCATTTGCTGGTGATGTATTCATCAAAATTTGTGAATGTTTCGTATTTAAACCTGATTCCATCGGCTGGTGCTTATTACCACTTAATGCATGTTCATCCATCAAAACAATGTTGTCCTTGACTTTCAGGATGTATCCTGTATTAACTGCTACAGGTTGGGAAATGGGCATTTCATTGTTCTGATGTTCATTATTATTATCCAGGTTGGACTTATTATCTGTGCCATCCTTACCAAAATCCTCACCCATGAGAGTTTCAGAACTTTTCTGACCTTGGTCAAAGTCTCCATCCTTCATCACATTGAAAGATGTTTTATTTGCATCTTTTTTATCTTCTACCTTGTCTTTGTTTACACCAGACAGAGTTTCATTAGCAGAGGCATTTTCTGGGGATGAATGTGTTTCACCCAAATTAACATGAACATCATGATTTATGGAGACACTTTCTTTTGCCTTACCAAAGGTTTCAATCAAGGTCTGAATCTCCTCGTTTGATGTGTTATCTTTATTTTTAGTTTTTATTTCCAAGGTCTGTGCTAGACCATGCTGATCCACATTCACTGTATCAGTTCTCCTACAATTTACATTGCTAATATTTGCCACAAGTAATTCAGAAGCTGATGGATACACAACACTTGTTTGTGGACTGGCCAAACATTCCTGTGGAATTTCACTTGTGATGGGTCCCTCGCCTACATACTGGATTCCTGAAATACCTTCGCTCCTAATGAATATTAGGGCTCCATCAGTAAATGTGGAAATGTCTTTCTGCTGCAAATCCTCAACTGGAAAAGAAAATAAATTACCCTCTGAAGATGCAAGGGCATCATTAGTGACGAAAATAACAGCTGACTTTGGAAACTGTGAATTATGAAGCTTAATCTCAAATGATTGCTCATCCCCTATGGGGATGTTATGTGAACTGGTGGAAATGTCATCTGATTCTGTGCACATTTTCTCAGAATCTGTACCAGTGTAGTAGCTGTTTATTTCTTGTATCTCTTGAAGACTGTCCTGTAACAAGGTGGAGGACTCTAGTGAATCAGTTGTTAGCTGATTGGGTCCCATATTGATGGCATGGCTCTTGGTCAAGCCAGGGTACTCCCTGAACAAGATATCCTTTGTTCTGATCATTCCATCATCATCTGCCTGCAGTGTTCCAATGGAAGACGATACCATGTCCTCCATAGCATCCGGTGGACCCTTTTCTATTCCTGGCCTTGCATCTGCCATGTAATACTTCTGTAAAAAAGTTAGAAAAAAAAATCCATCATAAATATAAGTCCAATAAGCACCTGATATGCAGCCAGCTAAGGGATGAAATATTTGCTCTTTTAAAAATGTGGCTGTGGAATGGAGTAAGCATACATTAGTAAGGTCACTGCATCTCCATAGACTGATCCTCCTGTAAAAGATTGACAAAATCTAATGATAAAAAATCATAACACATGGCTGGAAAGTAGGTGACCATTATATACGTGACACTAATATTGGTTTGTTTGCTTCTTTGTTTGTTGTGATCTTAATGCCATATTTTAGCCAGTATATTTGGTGGAGGAAGGACCTGTGAAAACCCTGGGAAGAACCACTGACCCATGGGAAGCTACTGGCAAGCTTTCTCACATACTCATGTTGGCTGAGCCTGAGACTCGAACCCACACTGATGGAGGTAAGATGTCAGTGATCTGTAGGGGCAAGCACTTTTGACTATTCAGCTACCGGGGGACACCATTTATATTGGAAATTTGCTCATGGGAGATTAGAATGGCCACTGGCCACTGACATCAGGTGACCACTCTATAATGGCAAATATTAGGACAGCTTGGACAATACTGGATTAAGAACATGGAACCCTTAATAATGTAAACTCAGATAAATATAAAATATGACTAAGTTTCTCTGCTGGAATGCTGAAGGAAATATAACACTCAAAATGGAAATTGTTTGATTACATTTCATTTGCTCATCTCATGTAGATTAAACAAGTGATTACACTTATGTGGCACTTTTCAATGGTAGGGCTGATGATGATTTACAATCAGTGTGTGCAGTTAAGATTAACTGCAATCTTACAGGCAACTCCTGTAATTTACTGGGCAACCAGAAATATCAGCTATGTAACCTGATTTTCAAAGCTTGATGCCTTGGGATAACCATGGATACATAAATTGTCAACATGGCAACATCATGGGATAATGAACGAAAAATCATTTATCACATCATTGGACAACTGTATACATGTCTGTTTGCATGCTCATGTATAAATCTGACTATCTATCTGTGTATGTTTGCTGTCAAAATTTCCTATCAAGTTCATGGGTAGCAACTACCTGCCCAACATAAGAAGTGGCAACTCTTTTCATTTCAGTCACAATGATCATAATTTATAACATACAGCAAGCAGTGTCCTGCATATAGCAAAAACAGTGTCCTGCATATAGCAAGCAATGTACTGCACACAGCAATGTACTACATACAGCAGTGTACTGGATATAGCAAGTAGTGTACTGCATATAGCAAGCAGTGTATTGCATATAACAAGAAGTGTACCGCATATAGCAAGCAATGTACTGCATATAGCAAGCAGTGGATTGCATCTAGCAAGCAGTGTAAAGCATATAACAAGCAGTGTATTGCATATAACAAGCAGTGTACTGCATATAACAAGTAGTGTACTGCTTATAACAAGCAATGTACTGCATATAGCAATGTATTGCATATAGCAAGCAAATGTAATGCATATTGCAAGCAGTGTACTGCATACAACAAGCAATGTACAGCATATAGCAAGCAGTGTATTACATGTAGCAGTGTATTGCACATAGCAAGCAGTGTGCTGTATATAGCAACCTGCAATTAGTATGATTTGTTCACTACTTCAACCCTTATGTAAACTGATCACATGCACAGTACAATATATTAGCTCACCTGGTTAATAAATCTGAGGAATTACATCAAATTATTACCAGTTTACTTTTTCTCCTTCTTTCTCTTCATTGTCATTTTTGAAACCCCTCCTATCTATTTTATTTATCAATGAACTTATACTCTGTACTCAACATACCAATACTGACATGTCTGCATATGATGTAAAAATTTCTTTATCAAATAGCAATGTCTATACCCTGGAATGCAAACCAAGTTCAGACCTTGCATCAATTGAGGTGTGTGTGTGATCTGGAATTTTAAGGTAGCTTTAACAATTCTTCAGTCATATTGCTACGATTTCTGCAGTGTGGCAGTTTATAATGATGTCTAGCACTGGGGCATCATGCTGCAGACATGTGGCATCATGTCCCACCAAGTTCCATTATCCTGACACACAGCTGACCAGTCCTAACACTAACCTCTTAATGCTGGGCATCTAGCCAAGCAGCTGCAAGTACCATTTTTATGACTCGGCTGGGGTTTGAACCTGCAACCTGCCCCATCCAAGGCAGATGCTCTAACCAACAGTCCACCAGAGCGGTCTCATCAACTGAGGAGTGGTCAAAACAGAATAAGATGGTAATAAGCGAACCTAAGACAAAATGCATACTTATGGGAACATCTTAAAACTTGCAAAATTAAAGATGTATAATAATAAGGTAGCTGAAAATTTACAAGATCAGAAGATATTAGGAGAAATCATTCACAGAAGTCTTAAGTGGGGATAAATAGTGGCCATCAGGGTGGTCTGAGTTCGAGACCCCTGGCCTAAACGAATATCTAAGCAGAATTGATCATTAATTGCTATGAATACATGAAGATCCTGCTGAAGTAATTTTCAAAACATAGAGATTAAACCAAACTTTATATATACAGATAAATCCTACTTTCATAATGAATTTCAGCATGTATTTTTACAGATTTGTAAATTGTTATTTTGATCAAGAATTTTTAAAATTTTCTTTCCTTTTTATTGCTTACCCTTTCAGCAGAAGGCCTTGTGGGAGATTGATTATATTTAAGTAGCTGACAAATGAGTCACCCTCTTTAAATAAAGACATTATTATAATTATTATTATTATTATTATTATTATTACTGACTCAGGTATTAACTGTATATAAAGACCACTTTGTAATACTGGTTTTTTGTGGTCTCTATGTTGTCGTTACACACAAGTTTGACTACTTTTCTGTCTTGCAATATACAATATTAAATACATGGTCATTTAGAACAGAAACAATTAACAAAGAATAATTTCATGTATGCATTACAGGGCTTAATGGCAAGTTAGCACAATCCTGGCTATATAGTGCCAATCTGACTCCAAGAATAACTATATTCTTCTATAAATTTCTTTGCATTTTGACTTCTGATACAACAATTTTTGACAAAAAACCTGTATATATTTGAAATTATGTTATTTTATAACCATTTGATATTGAATTGGCCAAGAAGTTGTAACCATTTGATACTGAATCGGAAAAGAAGCTGTACATATTTGAAATTATGCTATGTCAATGCAACAGTGCATGTATTTCTGACCACTGGCAAAGAGTGTAGATGTCAATGCCACAAAGTATGCATCCTTGACCACTGGCCAAGAGCGCAGATGTCAATGCAACAATGCACGTATCTCTGACCATTGGCAAAAAGTGAAGATGTCAATGTAACAATGCATGTATCTCTGACCACTGGCAAAGAGTGCAGATGTCAATGTAACAATGCATGTATCTCTGAACATTGGCAAAGAGCGCAGATGTCAATGTAACAATGCATGTACCTCTTGTCATTGGCAAGGAGTGTAGATGTCAATGTAACAATGCATGTATCTCTGGTCATTGGCAAGGAGTGTAGATGTCAATGTAACAATGCATGTATCTCTGGTCATTGGCAAGGAGTGTAGATGTCAATGTAACAATGCTTGTATCTCTGTCATTGGCAAGGAGTGTAGATGTCAATGTAACAATGCATGTATCTCTTGTCATTGGCAAGGAGTGTAGATGTCAATGTGACAATGCATGTATCTGGTCATTTAATACAATAATTGTTATTAATAAGTAGTCCCTAATTAAGATCACTCCAACAGTAATATGAAGCATGTACCAATTTTTTTCATTTCATGCCTAGTACAAGTATGCATGAAGTCTTTATGGAATGTTCTGTAGGAATACAATAAATTACAGATGTAATTAATGAAACCATAAACAATCACAATAGGTCTGCCATGCATAGCAGTCTATCATGCACCAAATAATTGTGTTACATACACAAAACCAAACCAAAAGCTGACAGGTCCATTCAGAGTCTAATGGTTATAAAACAGCATAATTTCAAACAAGATCCAAACAGTCCATTAATTATATTTTAATGATACAGAAAGGTCCATTAATTATATTTTAATAATCCCAACAGGTCCATTAATTATGTTTCAATGATACCAACAGGTCCATTATTTTTTGATGATACTGACACATCCATTAATTATATTTAAATTATGTTGAAATAATCCCAACAGGTCCATTAATTATCTTGAAATAATCTTAACATGTCCATTGATTATATTTTTATATTTTACTTATCCCAACATGTCCAATTAATTATATTTAAATGATTCCTGCAGGACATTAATTATATTTTAGTAATTTAATAATTCTGATAGGTCAATTAATTATGTTTTGTTGTATATGTGTGCAAATTTTGACTTTAAAAACTAGTCTTTAGCATCCATGATGTTATTACATGTATTATAATGGTTAGCAATCTACTAAGCATACTAAGCGCTTACAGTACTGGGATAAACCAGATGAATTAGATGCACAAATGAATTTGGGAATTTTTTAAAAAAATTAAACAAAAATTAAAATGTTTGTTTTAAACATTATATATATAAATATAAGCAAAACACTTCAAGTACTGGGCTAAACCAGCTCAACTGGATGCAAATTAAATTTCAGGAATATTTAAAATAATTTTCTTTCTTTTTTTTTAGCCTGGAAGTTGGGAGAGAACTAGGGATGGCAACGAAAAACGGTGATGATTAGCTGACAGGAAACACACATTTTTTTTCTGCTGGTCTTTATAGGTTCCTCTGTAGATGATTTGGTTTCTGAACCACATAGTCATATACATTTAAATATCATTTTCTCTCATTCTATGAGCAAATTACTCCTCATGACACAATTACATACCAAGTTATGTGACCTCATTGGCAATAGTACTGGGGAAAATGTGCAAACACACAAGTTAACCAAACTTAATTTACTTTGGAACTGCATCACAGTGACTTAATTTTCAGTGGAAAGCACAAAGTAGTATTCAACATGACATATTTAAACATCAACTTATGTGAAAGAGTGAGAAAATTACCTAAAATGCAAATCTTATCCATGTGAAAATGAGCTAAAGGCAAATATTAACCAAAGTCACTAGACCCCAGGAAATACAGGTTACACTGATTCACTCTACAAGGTAGGTTGTGTGTCTGTGCTTAAAACTGTTAGGATGGATTACAGTCAATACTATGTATGATCAAAAGTAATTTGGACAGGATTAAAGGCATTAATTGATTGTGGTTGGATTACTCAAGGCCTCAAGTGACATAAAACTGTACCAGTTCAACTTCGGTGTTTAAAGTCTGTCAAGATGCATCTGCATGCTGAAGCCAGAACACCAAAATCAATACAACTGAAATATCACACAAAATTTGATGATGATTGGAGACAGGAATTTCTGTGGTTGCAATCAACTTCAATTAGACATGAGTAAGTATTCTGCTCTTCCTGTAAAGCTACTTCAAAGTCTCTTATGGTGGCAAGAATGACATCACACATCATGCAAAAACCCCCATCTCATAAAGCATATTAACCATAACAACATCTATGCCATCACTGAAATCCATGTTTGCAGATTCGGCATCAAATTTGAATAAAGCTGCATGTGCCAAGACACTAACTGTCAGCTTTAAAGCCAAATTTAATTTCCTATTTTTGCTAGAAAATTTTATTTCAGATCTAATCAAAAAAATATTCCCAAACTCATAGATTGCACAAAAGTTCTCATGCAAATGGACAAAAGCTATTTCACATAATGACTATCTTACTGTTCATAGGAAATCATCAACAAATCATAATTGCACCTGTATTACAATAATAACAATTTATTATACAAACTCACTTTCATGAATGATTATCTGCAGCACATGACCAGCGACCACGATTTTTAGACAAAATATGTTATCCACACTGTTAAGAATGACTACATCGCAACAACTGATATAAACAATGGTATTGACCCTAATTTTATCTTTTGTAAACAAGAATATCAGACCAAACTAAAGTACATGTCACTAACTGCCACTGTAATCTGTAATGGCTGATATAAATTGGGTCTTCATCTTTATCTATAATACTAGTAAGTGATAATCATTTTCTGTATTTGATTGCCATTATTAAAGAGTGGTGATAGTGATGGTAATGGTGACAAAAAAGGTGTCTGTAAATTAGGCTGAAAGTCACAAAGGGTTTAATTGCATAATGTATGCATTTGTATTTCATGGGAAGAATCTTACTGACATTAAAACAACATCAGACCCAGGCAGTTCTGGTGGACAATCAGCAATCTCAATCTACACTCAAGGAGAACAATGTAAACTTTTTGGAAGACACAGTAGAGTTGTACTGACATTGCTATATTCCAAAGGAGACATTAAAATGGAAATTTTCTAGTCTTAGCAAAATTCATGCTGACTCTAGAGGAAACCTGAATCCAACAGCACATTGTTAATTTAATTGCTTATTTGCTAGTTTAAGAAAAAAATTATTTCATTAAATGCTATTGTAATGTAACATTGTATGCTGGACTTGACCTTGTCCAAAACCGAGTTCATTTCTGCTTGACCTGATTGATATTTTTATTACAGTACTTTATTTGATGTAAACAACTAATACAAAGCTAAAATTATTTTCTATGTGTATGGGCTTGATATCAGGATCTTTATTAATAGAAGTAAATCTTTATTTGGGTCATGGTTTTGGACTTTCCTAAGTGAATTTTACAGGTTATGGTTTTGATTTTGTAAACATCAGGATCATTCTAGAAGGTTATTTTACATTAGGTAATGTTTTATTTAGAAAACGCTAATTGTGACCTGATGTCAAGTACAGAACTCTATAATCTTGTAATTGTGAGGACTTGGTCATTCATGCTTTAACATCTAGCACTTTCAAGTTGTATATTATATGTTGCGACCAGTAGTTTTGGGCTGGAATCTTTTATGTTCAAATTATTGAATTCAAGTGATTATTTTCTCTGAAAATACAAAAGTGCTCAGATAAAATTCTTGGATAAAGACATTCACTGGAATTTACAGTATATTCAAACCTGGAATTATATTTCTGTGATTCAACAAAAGACTGTTGATACATCAACACTTTAATAACTACCACAGACATGTCATCAACTTCAATTTTGGGATTTTTCTGGACCTTTACTGAATTTTATTCAGGACTTTAAATTACAAGGACTTGTGTCTGTAATTCTTGGATTATTTTGGGATTTAATTTGTAATACCGTAAGTTTTTTTTTTCATTTTCACTTTGTATTCTATGGAAATAAATATATTTGTTAAATTTACAAAGCTTGTTGCCTTTCACTCTTTTCTGTTACTTATTTTAAAAGCACTGACTCGTAACATCGTCATCTCCTAAGTGTTAAGAACAGCAATGATCAGAACTGCCATAAATATAATCCAGCAATGATTTAAGAAATGCTAAAAGTGCCTGTGGTGAATGTAAGAAGAAAAATTACTGTGAAATGACTGATTGGATGAGATGATGTTCATATTTTAATATTAAAAAAAATTAATTTGTCCAATAGTTGTAATGTTTGTCCTTGTGCATGCTAACAATCGGTTGATTAAAATCTCCCTTTGTTGAGGTAAAAAATCCTAACCAAAGTCTGAAAATCTCCTGATTTGGTCTGAAAATCTCCCTCCCGATCTAACATGTCTCTTCTGTCACGAGCATGAATATTCCCACAAATTCGATCTGGATTTATTGCCTGTAAGAAACTCGCCCTCCATTTATTGCTAATATCGATGCCCATCACTCTTCCCTATGTTCCCTATTTTTCTGCCGAAAAATATTAAAATATGCTACGTAAAATGTTAATATGTAAAATATTTAAATGCCATGCACATGCTATCGATTAATCACGGTATGAGCTTTCACAATTTGTTTATAATTCAAGTCTTAAGGATCGTCCATCGATAACGACGAAACGTCAATTATAAAGAATAAAATAAAAGAAAGTGTATTACGACACAACAAACACTGATATTTTAGTTTAACTTTTTATTATTATAGATGTTGGTATTTCATTTTCTTTTCATTTTTCTTTATAGAAGGAACGTCAAACTCCCGTAGCTCGCCATATTGGATCGTTTCAAAACAAACGTCTAATAAGAATAGTTTTTTTAAAAGATAGGTAAACGTGTGATACAGCTCTAACAAAAAAACAAAACAAAACAAACCCAATATACATAATATACTATACCTTAGTCATAATCAACAGTCTGCATTATCAAGCTGAGTAAAAAAAAAATTTGCATCTACAATATCAGAACCAGGGCATCGATGCCAATGACCTTTTTGGTCTTGTACTCCAGAGATTTATTTGTAGGAGTTATGTCCCTTATATCAGAAATGGCTGCTAATCCAGTGTCCTGTGTGTTAAGTAATTGCACAGTGGCAATATATTTATTTTCTTCTCATTCTTAGCGTATCTGAGATGAAGGGTTTGTTTTTATATCTGGATACTATTCACTTCTAAGTGTATATTAAGTATGGTAGTAAAAAAAGCTTTATGTACTAACCTTTTTACAAACTGGAAAAACAATATAAAAGTTATATCCAAAATTATAACAAAATATATAGTCCACATATGCATAAAGAATACGATCTAAAAACAATGTAGGATGATTATTAATTGATCATTCCCTTTACCAACGTGATTAGCAATGGACTATTGAAGATTTAACGTATATTAACAGCCGGCTTAAGTTGAAGGTCACATTCCTTTACTCAGTTTATATTGAACTATAGCTATTCTGAACTATAGCTATTTAAAAAAAAACAAATTGAGGAGAAAAAATTTTAATCACAGGTTAATAAACTTTTGTTGTATAATCAGCATTTTAAACCGTCCTCGTACTTAACGCTCGTTAACTGGGTTTAATGTAGTGCGTTTCTACCATGCCACTTGTGACAATAACACGCGTTTTACACGTGTTGATCTAATTATAGTAGCACTACCGTATGCCCCACATTTTATATCGACAGTAAATATTTTCCAGTATTCAAGTTTAAAAACGGGTCCGTGCTTGTACTGCCGATCTGTTAATTGAGTTAAACAGATATTAAGAAAGAACTATCAACAAATATACACGGCAAACATGCCTTATTCTTATATATTTATGTATATAAATATGTATTAACACATACACACGGCAAACATGTTTTATTTTTTATATTTATGTACATAAATTTTTTATTAACACTAAATATTTTCCAGCGTTATAAGTATTTGCATATCTTTGCCCGTCGTGGCGTGACCTTGAAGTATTGAATATTTAACATAAATCATTAAAAGGATGAGTGCAATTATATATTAAAATAAAAGAACGATCAACACATAGGTAAAACAAACATGTCTAATTCTTATATATTTATATTTACAAATTGTTTTATCAACAGTAAATATTCTACACTATTGTAAGTTTAAAATGTATATGTACTGTCTTTGCTGTGCATTTACGTGTCTTTGCGAGTCATTGTGATGTTTGGTAGGACACAGCAAAGATATAGTGAAATGATACGAGTCATAACAATTTTTGTTCCGTCCTGCATATGGACGGACGTGTCTGTTGTTGTTATAACTACTGATTGAAAAGTAACATTTAACTTCGCGTAATCGATCCCCTATTCTCGAGATGGACTCAGGTCACAGTTTTTATTTCCGGTTTTGTATCCACGAATGTTGTCCCAGCCTATTTTTTGAGCCTTTTTTCCCTCTCTCTTATTTTCGTGATGATACAAGAATTAGATTTATGCATTCTTGGTATTGATTTAAACGAAACTGTTTATTCTTTACAAAATGAGAGTTATGGAGTGGTTGTCTATGTGTGTTTTGGAAACAATGCACAGTGAGTAATAAGGGATTGATGGGTACTGATCCGGAAATAAAAATTTGCGACCCATTCCACGTTGCTTTGTTTACAGTCCAGCCTTAAAAAAAAATGCTGTAAAACCTATGACAAGAACTTCATCATGAGTTAATTTTTTTGAAGGTACTTATAAATAATATATGATTAATTGTGATTTGGACATTGTGGAAAGTTGATTACTGAGAAACAAATGTAGAGACCATATAGGAAAACTAATTGTGATCTGAGTCTCGAGATCTCTAAGCGTATCCAAGTCATGGTTTGCCATACATGTGTTGTACACCCGACGTACGCAGTGTCCCACCTTCGACAGTTCAGTCCGGTAAGTCTTACGTCTTTAATTCGCAATGGAAATATTTTATGTTTGTTTTTATTTAATTTTTTTTGTGGCAATGGAACAAAAATGGAATACATGTATCGGCATGCGAAATGGAATCATAAAGAACCTATTATACGTCTCCTACGCATGGGAACATTAAAAACAATGGTAGGCCTACGTCTCAAATGAATACTGTTACGTATATGTAATTTAATTGTTAGTTTTAAATTCTTTTTTATTTTATTTTTGTTTCATTACATGTTATTGTAATGATAACTTTATTCACTGGATTTGACTTTTTTTTCTAGAAAATTCAGTTCAGTTCTAGTAAATAATCACTATTGCTAATTATATTTTTAGCTAACCTAGTTCCTGACATTGGTTTTGAATTGGTAAACACAGAGTGAAAATCATTGGTCGTAATCAAGGTCATTCTTGGCTTGCGTCAGCTCTGTTGTAAACAACCATTTTTTTTTAAAAAAAAAAAATTAATTTTCAGTGTGGGAATCATTGATTCTTAGCTAAGGCTACTATAGCCTACGTGCTAATTGGTATATTATTTTACTGCGTTGTTCGGATTAAGTGATTAGGTGACCCTATCACGTGGGTCTGAATTACGTTTTAGCTGGGGCTAAAACTGAAGTTTTATAGTGAAATAGTCAGTCGTAGTTTACACTTTTAGAGCTCAAGGTGTTTTTAATGTTGATGGCAGTTTGATTTAAAATTCTTCTATTTTTTGGATTTAATAATTTATATTCCCTGGAAAATACCAGTGCTCATAAAAATTCTTGGACAAAGACATTTATTGGAAATTATTCGGAATACTAAAGCCGGAATATTATTCCTGATTCATAAAATTCAACAAGGAACTGTTGACACATCAACACAGAACAGGATAGAGGTCGTCATCGCCTTCCATCTTGGAACTTCATCGGGATTCGAACTTTGATTCAATTAGAACTTTTTAGTGATAGGACTTATATTTTTAAATTCTAGGATTAATTTTTGGATTAGATTCACAAACCGTAAGTCCTTTATCATATTTTCACCTTGTTTTCTAGGGAAATAAATTACTTTGTTAAATTTGACAAAGCTTGTTGGCTTCACTCTTTTCTTTGTTACTTTCGTTCGAGCCTACACGTAACAATATACGCCATAAAACTATGAAACCTAACAACACTTGCGTGCCACAATAGAAAAACAGTATTTCATTCAAGCCGATGTTAGCTTTCATGGATAAGAGTCCATTTCAAATTCCGAAATTATTCCTTGCATTACGAATTTACATTTTAAGCAATTAGACAATTTTGAAAGGGACGTATGTAACTCAAGTACTTGATTGGAAGTTTATGATTTTAGTGATCGACCAAGTTAAGAAAATCAGAAACCATCAATCTTCGATGCTTTATTTATCATGGTATTTTTCCAGTTTGCTACACAAATTAATATGCAACATGACTGAAAGTGGCGACAGTTTTCTTTTGACCTTAAGCAATTAAACAAAATATGATTTATATTAAGTCTTATGTAAACTGGTATTAAATAGAAGGACTAATAATTTTTTAAAAATGTATATTTTACGATTCCATTTCGAATGACGACTTCCAATTATGTGCAAAAGAATGACATGTAAATTTTTTTTTTTTTAATATTCAGTATTTTTCTTTTTTTAAAAAATTAGTTAGGTAATACAATCTTTTATTTAAAAGTTTCCCTTGTCTGGAATTTAATGGATTGAATTATGATAACAAGCAATGTAAGAGTCTCATTGATAGACCGACAAATCAAACCCCTTATCTGTAATGATTTGACTGGCAGTTTCTGGGATGATATCGACTATTCAATAAAAACTGAAAAAAATCTGCAGACATTCTTCTCTGCAAACATCAGGTTGCATTTTTTAATTTCGCGCTAGATATGGCTATTACCAAGTACCGGTAAGCATCTAGACCCTACGCAACTATGTTCCGGAAAGATCTGAATGCAGAAAAATTGCACATTTTAACAAACTAGTGACATCCGACGCACATATCATTAATCAGTATCAACACCATCTTCGATAGCCAAGATTCCGATATGTTGCCCTATCCACAGATAAGGTAATATATCGGAACCTTGGCTAGCGAAGATGTATCAACAATTTTTTTTTTTTTTTTGGTGGGGGGAGGGTTGATTTATCGGACCGTCTCATTTACATCGCGCACAAAATGTCTTTCATATAGTCTCTACTACGTACACCGCTGTCGGGTTTTTCTGCGCATCTAAGGTTTCCGTCACCAATATTGGCGCAAAACGCATACCGAATTCGACAGATTGACGAAAATAAAATACTGCAATGCTTATCATTTGAAAAGCTGCAATTGTTACCTGAAGATTCTGTTCAAAATAATACTAATTTTGGACACACGGGACCTGTGTTTTCATGACTCGCGAAATGTCAACCTCTTTATATACGCATCGCTTTTAAAAGATGTAATGTTAATGCATCGGGCTACCGAAATGAAACATGTTACTTTGGACTCCTTCTGTCAGCATTTTAGACGAACTAGGTCAGGTTTATAGCTTGTTTTACAAAATTCAACGTAACAATGCCACTAGATGGCAGGAGATATTAAGCAAACTAAACCGATCTAGAAAACAATTAGTACAGTTAAACATTTGTAAAAATAAGCTATTTTGTTGAAGAGAAACAACAATGAATAGGATGTAATGTGTTTTCCAACGTCTCGGTTTTGGAAAAAAAAAAAAAAAAAAAAAAAA